>VXAZ01000030.1:249511-422302 GCA_013399875.1 Gymnorhina tibicen
CATTTGGTTTATAAGATGGAGCCCGCGCCCGCCGCCGCGCCCTGCTGCCGGGCTGCGCCTGGGCGCTCCGCCGCCGCGCACGGGAGTGCCGAGGAGCCGCGGGAGGAGGAGGAGGAAACAGGTTGAGATTAAAGAGTAAACTCTGTAAACAGAGATGCCATCAAACAAAGGGCCCTTGGACACTCCCCCTCCCGCCAAATCTGGCGCCCCTGCAGTGCGCAGGCGCTTGGCGGGCCCGTGCCGCGGCGGCGGGGCGCGNGCGCCGCGGGCCCTCGACGGCGCGTCCGCACCCCCCCTGTGCCCGCGCCCTGCGGCTTTCGCTGATGGAGCTGTCGGGGCGGGGGGCAGCCTTTCCCCCGGGCACGGCGGGGGGGGAAGGCGAGTCTCGCCGTGGGGCGACAACTCGGGCGAAACCCCGCGACCACCCCCCAGCCCACGCAGGTGCCTCCCGCCCACGGGGGGAGGGTGGGCCTTGGCGGGTGCACCTGCTCCGCTCCCTGTGTGGCGTGCGGGCTGCAGCCGCTGCAGCCCTCGGGGGGCAAACAACCCCCGCTGGCAGTAGAAAAGGAACTCGGAGGGGACTCAGGGGCCCGGGGCTGCCCGGGGCTTGACTGCGGTTGCCTGGCCGCGGGGGATTTCTGCTATAGTTCCCCTTGCTGCTGCCCGGCGCTGGATGCTGCCTGCCGCCGCGGCGGCGGGAGGGGCGGCGGGTGTCCGATGAGCTCTAGAGAACACGTTTTTTGATACAAAAATGAGTCAGGCTGTGAAAAATGGCGAAACATGCAAAGTTCCCAGGCTGCGCTGCTGCTTGAAAAATCATGGCTTTGCAGCGGTTTCGGCGCACTCGCCCTTTTCCTCAAAGGCCCGCGGCTCATCAATGAGCTGCCGACGGGGCGGGCCGGGCCGGGGCGGGGCTGCGGGGCCGCTCCCGAGCCCGCGGCGCCGCTGCCGGAGGGCCGTAGCGGGCTGCGAGGCGGGGCGTCCCGCGGGCCGGGGCCGTGCGCTGGGCACAGCCCGCGGGCAGCCCCGCTCAGCCCCACCGCGGCGCTTTGCGTCCCGAAGGCTCCCGCGTAACGGGAGTCACCGGCTCGGGCAGCGCGGGGATGGACACACAGCCGGGGCTGTCTCCCCGAGCGGACGCATCAGTTCTTGGGATCACACGTCGTGCTAAATTAGCCGGAGGGTGCACGTCGTTCCTGTTTTGCCCTACCCAAGCCTCCGGTAGGAGGTGCCGTCCCTACCGGCCTCTGTTTGCCTACCTGTAAAATGGGTCTGCTGCACCGGGGACCGGTGTTAGTGCAGAATGAAGGGGCTTTGTACAGTGACATGTCTGCAAAGCATTTCTCTGCGAGGAAGTGGGGGGGGTTAATGCTAATCTGGAAAATTGAAGACCAATTCAGCTCTGTTCTACACCTTTGTATAAAATGCATTTTGGCATCGGCAGAGAACACGGCTGGCTACTCATATCCATTGGATTTTTAAGTTGTTTTGTTGTTTGGGGTTTTTTTCCAGTAAAGATATTTTGGGCAATGAAGGAAATCAGGAGACCACAGAAAATACAGAAAGGTGTCTCAGTGTCCACAGTGTTGCCAGGTGTTTCAGATACTACTTCTGCAAAATCAAAGCTGATAATAAGCCACAAGAGTATAAATTTTGTGTGTGCAAAATGTTCCTGAACTCTTTACAGAAAGTTATTTAGGAGTAGGAGAGCAGTACTCTCTGGAGTACTGCTCCACCAATGAGTGTTGCTTATGTACACAGGAGGCCCAGAACTGGGCCTGTCATCAGTGCAGCTGTAAGGATATGCCAGGATTCACTGAATCTCCTGTTGAGGATATGTACTACTCTGTGACTGAAAATGCGTGTTTCACTGAAGTGGTGTGGTCATTTTGCCTCCAGTGTCCCAGAGAGGTGCAAACAAAACTGTGCAATGTTATCTCTTCCTTCTTCTGCAGGAAACACTTTCCCTTATTGATTTTTGCAAATATTTCAGTGTTAACTGAGATAAATCCAACATCTTCCCAATTTGGATGTAAATTTGCTGAATAAATGCAAAGAATGTCTGTTATTGCTCTCAAGAGAGTTGTTAATATGCACAATTTTCTTCTGACAGTTTTTTCGCAAGACTACATTTCTTCTCCAGTGACTCTGAAGAACCACATTTTTTCATCCCAGACTGAAAAAAGAACCCACTACATTTGGTTTATAAGATTACGTAAAATTGCAAATAAAACATATCTTACTGTGTTCAAAATAGAGAGGGAAATGACATCTCTGCTCCAGGTTTAAAGATCAATCTTCCACAACTCACTCTGCATCTATAAACCCCACTAAAATCAGTAAGGTGTGTGCATGCACTCTACTCGTGTTGCTTCATTCTTAACGTTAAAAATTTAGCTAACTAATTTAGCAACTGTACTATTTTGCTTTATTTCCCAAGCATCTGTAGCCTGGGGGACTTTGACGTGCGAGGGTTCTTTTTAGTGTATTCTTGCCAAAGCCCAAAAAAAAAAGAAATCACCCTTCTACATCTCAGCTTAGATATCATATGCTGTAGATGTGAAGTAGCAGTTTTCTTACATTACCTTTCCAACTTCATTAATTAGTGATGTCTCTGAACCTATTTATAGTAATTGCATCAGCTGAGAGTAATTGTAAACAGTGTAACTGCATGTTCTAATGATTTTTTTTTATTTACACAAATTATATAGGTAATTTAATAAAAGTAATTATACAAATGGTAAATACAAGTTGAATTAGTTGATTTCCTGCACCTTCACTGCAAACATAAACCTCAAAATGAAGTTTAAAAGCATGTGAAGAAAGTTTCAAGAATCCTGGTTAAACATCAAATCCAAGCTATGTTGTCTTCTTCCTTACTGTTTTCCTGTTGCTATCTGCTGTTTAGCTGGCACGACTTGGGCTGAGTATTGCCAACATCAGTTAACTAGGCATAACCAAATAGAAGAGGAATCATGAAGGAAGTTTACCTGTGAGAACAGTAAGCCCGAACACCAGGGTTTTCCAAACAGACAGCACGTAGTTGCATACCTTTTTTTTTTTTAGACTTTGGGAAATCTCAGCAGCAGTCTCTACCTATGCGTTCCTATTTTTTTCTGAGTTTGTCACGGAATCTGCAAGGAATACTGTGAAATCAGTGTCTAACAACTTACATGATCACATGCGGTTTTTCCGGTCAAAAGTCTTATAAATTCCTATCTTTCCCTCTGGTGCGAAGATATCTTAGAATTCCAGAAGCATTTTTATAAATGTATGTTTATGTGTGCTTTTTGTTTACTTTCTGCATTTCTTTCAGCCTGTGCATCATAAAACAACAAGCAACTTTCACTTTTTTTAGTTTCACTTTTAGACTGCAGTTACGGTAAAGTTTCAAATGCAGTTGTGGTATTTTTGTAATTGAACATCAGGTGATTTTTGGTATTTTGGTCAGAAATGTTTTTTAATAAATATTGTTAACACATCTGAAGCAAAATAAAAATGTATGTTTTCCTTTGATGTAGACTTCCTGACAAGTTCCTCATAAAAGGAGATAAGAAGATTGATTAAAAGTTCAGGGGAAGGAGGCAGGAGACCGGCATTTAATGCCTCTTGTATCATGTGTCAAGTCACTTAGAGCCAGATATTTAGCCAGATTCCCCTACCTGTGGATACAAATTATGTCCAATAATGTGCATTAACATTTTTGTTCCAGTAAACTGTTCACTGTGTGAGGGCCAGGCTGGTGTCTGGCCCTGTGCTGGCTTCCCGAGGGGTACCTGCCTCAAAGGTAGCTGGATGTGTCACCACCCAGATTTGCATGTGCACTGGGACTCCAAGAACAGCAAACACTTAGGTGTGAGTGGCAGCCACCTCCCCTGCTGAAAATGGACATAGCCTGGTCCTGGATAAGGCTGAAACAGATGGCAAACTGTGGGCCAGCAGGAGATGCAGCTACCTCCACACCACCATACCCACGTTTTCTTGCAGCCAGGCTGGAAAGCCAAAGAAAGGGTTGGGACCTGACTGGAAACTTTTAGCAGCTGGAAACAAGAGCTCTCCTAGGATATGCATCCCTGTGCTTAGAGAAAGAAGAGGTACTCTGCTGGCTCCTACTCCAGCAGTGTAGATGGCGTAGCTTAGATCTTTAAGTTTGTACCTCTGGTTTCTGCACATGCAGGTTTACAGCCCTCTAGACCACTGTTACCCTGATTATAGCAGAGCACCTACACTGGAAATCCAGTGTGTTCTGGTACACAACAGAAATAAGATAGCAATGGTTCAGACTTACCAGTTGATTGCATTATATCTTTTTCTTTATTTATTTTGAAAGTATAGTTGACCTTAGGTCAGGTAGCAATAAGAAGTCAATGATATGGTGAAACTGAATCAATTGAGATTTTATAGGACTTGGTGAAATTAGGATCTTGAGTGAGGGAGCAAAGGTAAACCTTACACTCTTCAGCAGAGGCTCTTTTTTGTGGTAAACCCTCTTTGTTTGTGTATGGCTTGGAAGGAGAGTAATGCCTGAGGCTTTCCAACTGCAAAAATAGCTTACTATAGGAACTGAACATATGTTGTACAAAAGCTGTTTTTTCATTTGTTCTGAAACAGCACAGTACAGTAGGTGCAAAAGGAGGCTTGGGGCAAGTGGCACCAGATCTTTGGACACCAGCAGAACCACTTGTCCAGTCTGCTGCCCAAGCACAGTGGGCTTGGTGGTGGTCCAAGTGCAGGGCCTCCTGTGAAAACTAGCCTTTCCATGTAACGGCCTACATCATCACACAGAGCAATCTAATTTCTTTTTAAAACACAGTACTAACAATAAGAAGCATTCATTGCATATGCAGCTTAATCTTCCTAACCTGTAGCAGAGCACTGACATTCAAAGCAACAGAAAATTTGCAATATGGTGGGGTATTGATATTGTATGTTACCAGAGTACATGGGGCAATACGGCCTTTCCAACTACTCTCATCACACAGGAAACTGTGATTTCTTGACTTTATTTTATTGCTAGCAACTACTACTTGAAAGGCCATCATGATGTTTGTTTATTTATTTATATAAAATATGATGTGATGAAAGTATTAGACAAATTACAAATTAGTATTAGACAGAGGAGAGGACAGATAAGTGTAAACATAGGCAAATGTGTTCATTTTCTTAAATGATTCCTTTAAGCATACTAATATGTCAAGGAACAGCAATATGCATTTCAAAATGATAAAGTAAACCCTATTCACAAAAGGAGTGATTTGCTCTATGTACGTGTTTACCTAGAAGGGTGTGGTTACTATGGTGTATGCCCGGCTGGCAAGCAGAGAGGCTTTTGTTCTGTGGCTGCTTTTAAAAGTGTCCTCTGAGGGAGGTGCACCTTTGCACCGGTTTAGCAGAGAATTCAGTCTGTTCCTTGTCTCCCATTTTTGCTCTTGTAAATGCAAAGCAACTCTGATGATGTTTCTGAAGGTTCTGTAGATATACCTGGCTGTACCCGAAAGCAGAGCTCAATCTATAAACCATAGCAGTGTAGTTGAGAGTAAACACATGCACATGACTTTAGCCACTTATTTGTGCAATGCACAACATAGCAAGATCCCCCAGACACCAACTGCCTACATGTAGCCTTTTTTCACTGTCATGCAGCTGAAAAGGCCTGGTTCCCCATTACAGCAGTCTTTCTTCCCTCTTGTTCTATTGGCTTGATAAATTGGAAGGAAATACAAGGTGATTTACACCGGTTTAAATAAAAGCATGGGCAGACTCTTGCCAAGTCCACTGTCTCTAAAATTCATTAATTTCTCCTATTACTGGAAGATAAGTAAAGGAGATTTGTCCCTTCTGTGGTTGTAGCTCACTGGTTGCAGTAATTTCTTACATGTTTTTTTTTAGATGTTAACCCATTATGAATCTCATTTTTCAGATTTGTCATGGGCACTTGTCACACAAAGCCCTATTTCCTATGTAGTCTGTTATTATCTTATTAAAATCCTGTATTTTATATGCATATAACCTTGCCCCTTTTCATTTAACTGACTGAATATTGTGAAGTGGAATCAAACTCTTCTTTTTCCACTTTCCTACACTCCTACTCTATTGCTATGGAAGACTAATGTAGACTAGCTACTAAAGCTTTTCATTTTCACCTTATCTGTTCTACATCCTCAGGCTCTGTGTCACTCCTTTCTATATTAGTCAGTAGGAGGTGCCAAAATATTGGCAAGAAAAGTAATTTTTTCAGGCCAAGACAGAATTAATCACCTCCATTTCTGTATCTTGCAACCCAACTTGTTACTCACTGCTTTTTAAGAGGTAGTCAAATTATGTTTGCAGTAACGCTGTGTATACAAATACAGCACGCTCCTTCCTCTCTTCCTTGTGCCCATAAGTGCTGCCATTTAATTCCATTAAGTTACTCCTACATCACACCATTAGATTTAAAAAAGTTTTCTGGATCTTAATTAGAAGCGAGACCAAGTGGTTGAATAGGTGATTGCTATCACTTAGACAATTCTGAAGCAATCATATGTTATTACTAAGTATTTGTGTCTGACAAAGTTTGGGTATGAACTTTGAAAATGTGTTCACCAAATATTTTTTAGCAATAATTCTTCAAATTGCATGTTTACATGCACTGTTTTTTCAGCGCTGAAAATAACTTCTGGGACCTGAGGTAAAATATTTCCCGAGGTACCTTGTAAATGTCAATTGACTACAGCAGGCAACCTGTGGTTTGAGAGCTCAACCACAGGAATCATTTCCAGATAGGAAAATGATAGTCAAAAGTATTGAAAAAGCTTGTGCTCATCTTCTTGAAGACAGGATACCTCAGCAGTGCTGGGTGCTTAGTTTTCTTTAGGGATTCAAGCCTTTATTGGGTTTACATGGCAAAATTAGCCAGAAAATTATCCTTGCTGGCTAATTATAAAATGGAGTTGGTTTAGTGGACCCAGAAAGTAAGTGAGTAGAACACCAGGTCTGTGGCCAGAGTGACTTGCTGGTGGTGCTTGGATTTGGGTCCTCTGCTGTGCAGTAACTACAAAGATAAATCGTGAAAATGAAAACAGCTTTAAAAGGCAGGTGTCAAAGTGGAATTTTCTGTGCTTTCCTTTACTTCTCCCTTTAGTGAAGGCTGGTGAGTTATATAGAAACTGATACTTGGAAGACTCTTTCATACATTTCTTATTTAGATACCCTGTTCTTTTGCTGTACACTCTCTCACATGTGTAAAAGAAGCCATTAACTTTCACATTCACCCTTCCAGTGCTTTCATTACGTTCATTACTAATGACTGCACTTTCTGGACATGGTGGTGTTTGTATCCCTATTCTTTAATGTTTTATTACTTCTGTTTTGTGCTTCCCATATGTTTCCGGGGAGAATTCCCTTCTTTCTTTTACTTGTCTTGTTTCTGCTTGCTCTTTCTGTGTATGCCAATTAATAATGAAGGCTATGCCTGTGCTTCCCCTCCCTATGGCACAATGTGGTTTTCTCTAGCTCTCACTTTTTGTGAAAAGTAGGCCATCTACTGTTGCTTTCTAGTATGGATTACAGATCCCCCAGCAAATGGCCATGCCATGCATATAGCTCCAAATTTGACTTCACAAGTGCTTATTCTTCTGTTTATGGGCACTTAATTTTGCAGGCCTATTATGATGTAACAGTCTCAATAGCAAACTGAAATCTTATTTCTTTTCTTCATTCAGAAATTCTTCAGATTTTCTTCATCTTTTGAATAGTAATCAATATAATTGGTTCATGTTCATCTCCCATAAACCAAGTTTTTTGTAATCTAGATAGTATTCAGTGTTCTGGTTTGCTGATCTAAAACTTTTCCTCAAATAAACATTTTCCATAGTTATACATCAAGCACCTTTCCCCTTTTCCATCCCCTTCTCATCCCCATGAAGTTAGAGGGCAAGAGATGACCACCTATTGATTTAGGCAGCTATTAGTGACAGTTTTTGTCAGTTTAGCACATCTTTGTTGTGGGGTTTTCTTGTTTTAGTTTGGGGGCTTTTTTCTTTTCTTCTTTTTTTTTTTAGTGTGGTTTTGAACAGAAAAGTGACTTTAAAAATTGAATCATGGTAGCACACATTCTCCATATGTCTTCTGAGTCATATCTGGATGGTACACTGGTGAAAACATGCTCCAGTGTTGTCAGCACTGTAAAACACAAAGAGCCTTGAAAGGGGAGCTGGCCCATCATCTGCCTGTTGTACCACCAGGTCAGCAGTTGGGTTCTGATTCCTCAGCTATTTTTGGAGATCCTACAGAAAGTGAGCTTTGACAGAGCTGAACTTCTTATCAAAGGTGAATTTGCTGTGGGGGCAATTGTTTGGTCTTCAGTTTGATGGGGATATTATTGCTAGATTAGAATCACATGCGGCCAAATACAGCTTTTCTGGTCTGTACTTTTAGGTCAAAGTTGGATATTTCTTCCATTCTTTCTTCTGAAAACTGACTGAAGGGCTTATCATACAACATTACTTTTGAAAAAAGTGAAAAAAATTTCCTTTATTTAGTGACCTATTAGTCTTAGTTCTGCAATAAAATATTTACTACTTGGTTCATTAAGAATAAAGCATGATTATAATAATTTTATTATGCTCGGTTGATTTTTTGTTCACTTGCAATTACATATTATTTCTCAGTGCCTTGTCTCTCTTTTCACATGTAGCTGTCATTAAATTTTTTTATTCTGGTTTTAGAGGAATTATAACTTTCAGGGAGGTTCCCTTTCCTCAATTAGAAATATAAGGGATTGCAGTTCCTCTGGGGAGTGATTTTTTAAAAATACACCTACTTTACATAAGCAAAATTACAGAACAATTTCATCTTCTTGAGTATCTGACTCTTTAAACTGGTCACTAACAGAGAGGCAGTCTTCCACTGGGTGCAATTGCTGTGAAAAAGAAAAGGAAAAATAAAGCAGGTAAAGGCCCCTTTAGTAGTTCTGAGAATGATAAAATTAGGTAGATCCTTAGTGCTTTGTGGGTAGAAATATAAGACAAGTGGAGACAACTCACTTTTCTTAAACAAGACAATTAGGGAACCAGCTAAATTGCTGAGGGGTTCATATGAATAAATAAAGCATCTGTCCTTACTGATCTATCACTTGTCAGATGTTGTTTTAATTTGATGAGGAGGCCAATATCTGCATATGGCCCCACTCTCTGCTCAAATGTAACTGGAGAGCAGGACTCAACTCTTAGGGTGAGGCACTAGAACTCAGCAATGGCAGCACACCGGCTAAGTGACACTATGGATCTGTGACAAATGACATCTCAATAGACATGTAGGAGCCATCTGATTACACTGGAAGGCGCATTAAAATTAACCTCAGATGCCCTAAATCTCGGTGTGGTAAGCTAACACACAGGCACAAATTCTCTCTTCCAAGGAACCAGTGCCTTCTAGAGGTCGAGAACGATGTTGAAGGCATTTACTCTAGGTTAGAAGAAATCTAAGCCTAGAGGAGTTTGGACAGAACTGAGAAACATTTTTAATATTTCTAATATAAATGCCTAAATGGTCCATCTCTAGTTTTCAGATGTAGTCAAATGAATGTCATGAGCTTATCATTGGAGCTGCTTCTTCAGACTGCTTTCAAAAGAGGCATAAATCCCATACCAGTTCACACAGTTCAAGTTAAACACATTTGACTGAAGCAAATATGTATTAAACCTATTTTCACACTATCAGAGGTTGCTTTGGTGGCAAATCATGTGGTTTTTTTAGCTTTAGATACCTTTTTGCAAGAAATAGAGGCAATGTTTGCTGTTTATGTTAAATATACAGTTTCAGGTACTCCTGATAATATCAGACTTCAGCATTTTTTTGTAGAAAAGTAACATGATTTTGCTGAGACAATTTTTTTTTGGTCCCCACCTATATTCTCATCTGAATGTTTCAGAAACAGCTGGACATCGTCAATATGGTTTGTACAACCTCTGTCTTCTCTAAATAGGTAGGTAGATACATAGACAGAGCTGCTTCTAGCATCAGTCACTGAGATGGTAAGTGCTTCTCTGTGAAGTCTGTTTTATTTAGCTGACATAACAGGAGCTGATCTGTATGTAACTGTGCCAAGGAAGGATCATCTTGTCTGCACATTTCTTCCAGTCTCTGCCTTTGCTTGAGGATATTGAGGGCTGGTGATAATGCAGTAGAAATTATATCTTGCCAAAAAAGCTTTGAAACCTCGCCCTGTAACCCTGGTTTTTTTTTTTTTTTTTTTTTTTTTTTTTTTTTTTTTCCAATAATAGTTCCTCTGGAATTCCCCAGTAAGAAAACATACTCTTAACCTTCCTAGTGACATTTTAGTTGTACTTGACAATCACACAGTTCATGAGTGTTTTGGCTAATATTCTAGCCCAGCTGGCTATTTCTCTCCCTCCAGCGCACAAAGATTGATATCCACCTTTCTAGTCTCCCTCAGACAAAGCTGGTATTATCAGAAAATCACCTTTTTTTTTTTACTGCCTTACTAAAGTGTCAGAATTGAGAGACTCTCATGCTTTTTTTTACATGCTGTAGGCTACTCTAGAAATAGTGGGTTTTTTCAGCAGTTTCTGAAGGCCTCAGGGCCATCCTGTCTTCTATTTTCAGTTTCCTTTCCAGGTTTTAGGGATTACCCTAAACCTACAAAAAATATGCTTTTTTTGCTTGTAGCTAGCAATTCACTACTGTTTGAAAAGGCAGGGATGACTATTTACTCTACTCTGTAAGGCACTGGTCAGGTAAATGTAGTTCTGTTGGTTTTGACTTTCCCAAAGATCAATGGCCTGTAGAAATCCCTGACCCGCTGGTGTCTGTGCTTTCTTCCACAGCATAAATATGTTAAGATTTTTGTTTCTGTAACTGGATGACAGGTTGGGATATCCACTGTTATCAATTCTTTCCATGGGAAAAGCTTTGGAGTAATTTACCCCAATATTGTATTAACAGAAATTTTTGTGGAAGGAACAAGTCACAAAATCTTCACATGATTTCATATAAGAGAAGAAAGAAAGAGAGAAAGAAAGAGACAAAGAAAGAGAGAAAGAGAGAGAGGAAGAGGAAGAGAAAGAAAAGAAAAGAAAGAAAAAAGAAAGAAAGAAAGAATGAAAGAATGAACGGAAGAACGAAAGAAAGAATGAATGAAAGAAAGAATGAAAGAAAGAAAGAAAGAAAGAAAGAAAGAAAGAAAGAAAGAAAGAAAGAAAGAAAGAAAGAGGACCATTTTATTTTTACGTGGAAAGGACCAATACCATTCTTTGTTTTATAAGAAACATTTTCAGGCAATTTGGTACACTACACAATTTTTTTAATGGGCGTTGGAAAGGCCTCGTCATTCTGTATTCCCTTCCTTTCTGATTCAGATGAGCTGATTGCGCAGAATGACCTCATGGTTACTGTAGGCAGCAGTGAAACTCACAAAAGATTTATTTGTAGAGTAAGTGTCTTCCACTGGTCTTATATCACAAAACAGCACAAAGCCCACCAGCTACTTCCCTTTGCATGAGGAAAATGCTCTCCACTTGCAGTGGTCTTCTTGTCGAGAAATGAGATATGACCACTGCAACACTGCTGCATCACTCTCCAGTTTTTCATCCTTCTTGACACTTTCAAGAGAGCCTCATTCTTCAGATATCCCCTTTACACTTCTGTATCAGTTGCACCAGTACAACACTAGAGCTTAACAGACTACAAACCTCTGTCTGTCCTGTACACAGGGTCTCAACCAACAGCCCCAGTGTGTTGTCTCCTCTGTAAACCGCCCTTTCACTTCCAGTTTTCCTGCTGAGCTACTGAGGGCAACACTGGCTTATTTTAGCTTGGATTGGCAATGAAGATAATTGTATACTAGCTCTGTTTTAAAGCTCCTATGCTTGCCATGAAGTAGGAAACCTGCTTTCCAGCGTTCGTCACACTTAGCGGCACAAGTAATAGAGCCTGAGAAGAATGGCTCTGCATGCTCCTCCTGGGTGCCTTTTGTTCAGCACACAACTGAAGAATGACCCTTCCTCTGTCATTTCCTACATTTTGCATTTCTAGCACATCTGTGATCAAGATCATTCTTTAAGTACGGCCTATTGTTTTGATCACATGTGCTTGCTATGCTTTTCTGTATCCTTTCAGTAGCTGCGAATACTTTTGTAGCATCTGTCTCAAATACTTTGTTAAATGGCCAACTTCCTATTTCTTAGGGTCATCTCAGTGGTGTTCCTTAAGTGCCAGTGGCATGTGACTAGAAAGCCATCCACCTTTTCAGAAATAACAATTACTAGATTAGTCTAAAATGTAATTACTTTCACATAATTACATCTTAGGAAGCACTTTATAGTAACCCTTTGGCTGTATTACCATCTCATTTATTTAGACATAAAGCAATCGTTAAGTTTCTTGGGACTTTCAAGGCTTTCATATTTTATTTTCTTTCTTTTTTCCTCCCTTCTTGATTAGGAAAGATATGATTGGCAAGCCAATATTCTCTTCCTACACTATTGCAAACTGATGGATCTATCCCTTACATCTAACTGTCAGTGTTAAAACTTGGTAGCTGCCTGTGAGAACTCCTTCTATTTTGGCTATTCTGTAACTTCATCGGCATTTTAGTGCTTCAGAGTACTAAGGCCAGACTTAGATTTTCATCTTCACGAAAGTTAAGGCTGTTTATCTTGAAATCACACTGGAAAGCAAGTGAGGGAAAACAGAGCGAAACATGATACAAAGCATATTCTTTTTGTTCAGCCTGACTCATATTAATTTAGATTTAACTATCCATTTGGGATAAAATTTATATGAATGACACATTTCAATTATTTTTACTTTATCAGTTTAACTGAAAATATTATTTTTAAACTATATAGTTTTTCATACAGACAAACCTCACTGGCGACATACAAATAATACTATTTACTAACACATAAATTTCCTAGCTACATGCACTTCTCGATGTACTGAGTTAGTAAAACCTACAATCCAAAGCTCTTGGAGAAGTTACTAGGTAATTATTAGAGATAACACATGGCTGACCTCAGTGTTTACTGATTAGTTGCTTCATTCCTCTATTGAGGTTTGGGCATACAAGCTACAATTTTTGGCAAGCTCTCTTAGACTGGCAAAGGTGGTGGGTGAGGGTAAGAAACAGTGAGAGGAGGTAAAAATGTAAAATGGTCTAAGGAACAGGTTAGATATTGATAGAAAAAGAGGTGTACAAATACTAGTATATATGTCAATTTAGACAGAATTCAGACATACTCAGATGCAGCCCTGAATTTGGTTCTTGAACAGGCTCCTCATATGTCATATTCCTGCTCCTGTTCATAGATTTTTCTATTCATCTAAATGAGAAAAGGACAAAGCCCAGAACATAACACGTGAAGGTCAGTCCCAGATGTAATGACTGCAAGAGCAGTGGCCAGCAGCAACTCAAAAAGGTACAAATTCCTCAAGTGCTCAAATGTAATCTTGGAGTTGCTGAGCTCACTTACCGGAGCTTAAGAGAAAAGGACTGCATGCTGCAACTGATGTGCTGCATGATCCAAAGCATATCATCCAGCTTCAGCATGTCCAGCTTAAGGACTTTTACAAGGGTTAATAACATTTCCATTCTTTAGGCGACATTGCAAAAGTTAATCCATTAAAGTTCATGAGAGTCTCTGAAATGATCGTGATGTAAATCAAATGGAAAATTACTGAAGCAAAAGAACTCTCTGAGAGATATCCCTCTTTTAGAACAGTTTTTTCTGCTCCACTTCTTTTTTTTTTCCACACACTGGAAGTCAACAGAGACATTAATTTTTCTGATATCTACAGATTTTAATTACACAGTATTTAGGCAATTTTCTAAAAGGAAAGCAGTATTTATGCCTTTCTTAAAAGTCTTCTACATCTCTGGCCTGAGAAAGTTCAGCATGGGTTCTTCTGTCAGATACTAAGGTCTGTTTCATTCTGGAAGACAATGCAACATGAAGGATAATGGCATCACTGTCACCTATATAAGTGAGACCTGATTAAATAAGGTGGGACTTCTTCTTTCATCTGAATTATTCCAAAGTATTTTTTTTTCTTAAAGCTTAATCACCACAAATGCCTAAACTGTTTGTGAGAAAAACTTCCTTGTTGATTTTTAGTATTATCTTTCTGTTGAGGCTTGAGAGATTTCAAAACACAGGGAGGACCTCTAATAAGGGCACATCTGATACATAAAAGCAGCGAGGAAAACAAAGCAAATAAAAATTTGCATGAAAATAATGTTCTTTTAAAGCAGCAGAGACAAACATGCCGTGCCATAGTTGTTTCCTACTCTTAAAAAACATAGCATACAGCAGTGCTCAGAGCCTCCGTTACAAGTGATAATGGCAATATTAATGTGGGTCCTTATCTGCGACCTGCTGAAGTCAGTTAAAGGCCTTCCATTGATTGCAGGGAATATTAGATCAGGCCCTTTCAGAACGTATTTTGGTCAACTCTTGTCCAACCGTTATTTCACATAGGAGAAATGGGGTTTATCTCCTCTCTGCAGTCTGGGCTTCTATCAGCAGAGTGACATCCAAGCGAGGGATCCAAGCACGAGAAAAGTCCAGGCTGTCCCGGTGGTGAAGTACAGAGGGTGTGGCAGTTTTTAAAGAGCCTCAGCACAATGACACATGAGAGAGAAAGGGAGAGTGAAACAAAATAAATCATAGAGCAAGACTGGAAGGCAAAGACATAGAAAAGTACAAAAGCAGTTCTTCAGTTTTTCTAAACCAAAAATAGTCCAGTCATGTTAAGACGTGAACAGGTGGGAAAGTACAGCTTTGCAGCTTTAAAATTGTATATTGTTTTTCATCTGTAACACAAAAGAGAGCTTGAAAAAAGTGAAAAACGTTCCAGCAGGTTTCGGAGCAGGAAGGAAACCATGCCAAATTATTGCTGATGTTCAGTCTTTACAGGTGTGCTTTCTCCTTCACCTTGATGGGAAATCCCCTCATTTAATCTCATACAATGTAGCAGAATGACTGTAAGCAACTTCCTACCTGGTGTCCTTTTCTTCTGCTTTTCAAACCACAGTGAGGCAACAGGAATTAAGACCCTGCAGGTTATGGCATATGGATGAACTCATATCATCTTGCACAGCATCTCTGGCCGTGGGGTTCTGGAGGGATGCTGGCAGCCCTGTATAAGGAAACATTTACCAGAGCAGAGGACACCTTGAGCTCTTTGCTATGGTTTGGTCTTCCCCTGAGTTCTTTCTCCCGCACTTCCCAACAAAACTTGCTTTCCTCTTACAGGGTGTTGCTTTTCAGTTGGGAAGTGTTCACCGTAGGTGTGATGAGCATTTGTTTTATATTATTTCAAAATAAAGATGATTCATGGGGAAAAAGATCTTTGAAACCTATCATATCCTGTCACCATTACGCAAACAGAACTAGATACTAATATCCACTGTTGCACATTTTATTGTCCAAAAAGCAAAATGACAAAAATTAAAAGGAAAGGACAAGCATGACTCAAATGTATCATTTCCCTAAGATCTTCATTGTCAGAATCTTTTAAAATATTGAAAAATTATCAGAAGACACTGTCAAAATACAAATATTTCACAAAATTTTATTTAATTTTTAAGTAGTTTCAATCTTATGACCATTATCAGCTTCCATATGTTATTTCATTTTTCTTGTGCTATTTACTTTTTATTTGATTTGTATTTTAAATTTTTTAAAACTTCTACATTAGTGCTACTATGATGTCTGTATTCTGTTAAACATTAGAGAGAAAAATAACACCTTGTGCTGCTGAGTTGACATTAGGTAGAAGAGCCATTTCAATGTTTAGTGGTTTGATAAAGTTGCTTTGATGTTTTTCCAGAAACCTTTCGGAATTTTTTTTTTTATAAAGCAAATCTCAATATTTTGACACTTTGCCCCAAATTTGGAAATGCAGTTTCTTCTTACTTGGCACTAAGCTGATCATCAGCACCCTTTTCTTCTCAGTTTTCACAGAGTCCATATGAAATCGGACATTCTTGTCCCTGCTCATTCCCGCCCTGATGGTAGAGCCATAAAACCAACTCTAGTCCTCTTCCATGTGCACTCACCCAAGCACCTGGGACTACAGCTGAGACAGTTTTCCCTTCTTGTAGGAGCTCAGACTCTGGGACCCTGATAAACCTGGAGAGCTGGAGAAAACCAGGGCCACATCTTACCCCATATCTTTTTAGTAAGATACTGTCTTTTTTTCTTTTTTCATTATTTATTAGTATAAAGGACAGAATGGGAGATTAATACATCTTGCATTAATTTTGCAAACATACCACAAGAAAACGTATCTCAGAATATTTGATAACAATTCACATATACATTGCTACTTCTGTATGTGTAATGTAAACATAAAGAATGGCATTATAATTGAGAAAACATGAATTGTTGAAGAGATTATTATAAATAGAGGTAAATATTCCATTAATTTTATTTTAAATCATTATTGTTTTTCCCTGTTTTTTGCACTCAATAAATGAAGTGTTATAAATTAAATATTTGACTAGAGCAAATTAAGCAACAAGCTGGAACAAGCCTTAAGAAAAAAGTTTATTAATTACTTTTGATCAATTTCCATATCTTTAGATTTTTAGTGAGGTGAGAGATATAATTAAACATTTTTCAACTAAGGCCTGATCCAAAACTTGTGAAAGGTAATAGGTACCATCACAATTTCATTAAAATTAATTGGCAAAGCTCCTTCATTAGAAGGAGCAAGGTTTTGAGCATGGTAACTTGCCTGAGTTTTGAAAATTCAAGCTTTATGTTTTGAGATTAAAATTCCTGTTCATACAAGTACAGCTTGTAAAAAGTAATGAACAAAAAGTAGGGTGGAAATCTTGAAGCGCTTGTTCGATTAAACAAGAAAGAAAATAATGTGAATTACTGATTTTTGTAATACTTTTGCAAGAAATTACAAAAATGGCCTATCATTTCAATTTTCACATGCTATATATTGATATACTAAACTGATGTTCAGATTATATGTTAGAAAAATAATTTTTCACTGAAAGAGTGGTCAGGCACTAGAATAAATTGCCCAGGGAGGTGTTGAAGTCATCATCTTTGGAAGTGCTCAAGAGGTTTCTGGATGTGGCACTTGGGGATATGGTTTTGGGGTGACTATGGTGGTGCTGGGTTGATGGCTGAACTAGATGATCTTGAATGTCTCTTCCAACCTCGAGCATTCTGTGATTCTGTAAACAGGCAGAGTATTCTATAACTTACTATTGCATCTTTTTCTATCATAGCATTAGCCAAAACCTCAAGGTCTAAAAGAAATCTTGTCACATACTGAAAACAAAGTATAATTCAGAATATAACAGAATATTTCAGTTTGAAAAAGAATAATCAAGTCTTTAAGTTGTTCTGCTAATTTGTGATGAAACAGTATGTTGGTATTGCACAGCCTCGCAGGGAGTGAAGCCGAGTTGCACACTGGTGGCCACTTTCTGCAGTCAGGTGCTTGGCTTGCCAGCCCATTGTCTTGAAGTCCGTGGAAATTCTGCCTTGTGTATAACAAGATGACAGCTAAGAGTTTTATTTTCTTTTATAATAAATAACGTAGCATTTTTCTTCACCTCACCACTGCCTTTTTCCTCTTGCTTCCCCACAACTATCTCTCATTTTATATGGCTGCAGCCATTTCATCTCTGACAGACCACTGGTCTCAGTCCAGCCTGTTATGTGCCACACGGACTTCTTGTGATTGAAGTGTCTCCATTTCAGGAAGAGCTGTCTAATTGCAATGCCTTTCACAGCCCCATCTCTCTGTGACCAAAATATCTTATGTGATTTCAAGCTGATTCTGACAAGCCAGGAGGAAGGAGAAAAGAGGAAGGACGTCAGTGTGGTTATGGTGTTACCCAGAGCCTCTGGGGATGAAGGTGTATTTCCCTGTTCTGCCACAAATGGCTGTCGTGGCTTCAGGCAAATGACTTGAAGTACTATGCAGGTCCCTAAAATGTTGCTTAGGCAGCAGAACAATGCTTTAAAAGGCACGGTCCTGAAACCACTGATGGTCGTGGCCTGAAATCCATCAGCCCCCTAAGCTTCTGCTTCTGTCTGCCTGTGTGAGAAATGCCTCAGTGAGGACATGACTGAACAGCTCAGGGCCTGGCTCACGCCTGAGCTTGCCTGGCCAAAGAGCCTTGGTGCTTCTCTGCCTGCTCCTCCTGCTGGGACAGGGCCTGGCAGGTATGTGCCCCTGCTGCCATCCCACCCGGCTGGGCCCTGGGTGAGGGGACATGCCTGGCCTTCACGGAGAATGCCTGGCAGGAGCTTTCAGCACCTGGTGCCAGACTCCAGCTGCGTACAAACTGAAACCTCACGTAACATCCAGCGGGTGGACACGGGGTCCTCAACACCAACCGTGCCATGCAGTGCATCCATGCCTGTTGGGCTGCTCTACGTGCTCACACAGATGGAAGAGTGGGAATTAAGAGCTGAGATGCTCCATGGCATCCTTTTTCGTGCCTTACCTTCCAGGGCTCCGCAGCACAGATCCCCAGCCAGAAGGAACGATTTCACACTCCGCTTTAAGTTGAGTATTATCTTGCTTGAGTAAAGATTTCATTTAAAAAAATATAAATAAATTCTCTCGTGGAATGAAAAATTTTAGGCCAAATCCTGTACTTAGTTAAATACATATAATAACCAAGATCCTGGGAATTTTCTCCTCTATTTTTGTAGAAGAGTCAGAGAACCTCTTAATCTGCCTTGATTTTCTTTACTAACAGGCAGACAAATACTGTCCTCTTTTATTTCAACAGAATGGATTGGGAAGGATGGGAGTTTAACAACCTGTTTTCAGTGTCTTACAGACTTTTACATTTCCCTATTTTTTCTTAAGTGAACTCTTCCCCACACCTACTTTCTCACAGGTGTGAGAAACTGATGTACATTTGACCTCCTTTCTCCCGTCTGTTTGCACACCACCACTGTCAGGTGATTAGTCTAACTTCTCCAAACTGTCTTTCTGTCTATATTGTTAAAATCTTTTATTTTCATATCCTGACTCTCCTGGTGATAACTTGAAAAAGAATTAAAATACAGGCTTTCTTTCATTAAGAAAAGTGATGCATTGCAAGCCATGTTAATTAATCTTTGACAAAGTCTTAAGGAAGACAAGACAATTGAAACTTTTAAGCCCCATTAGCCAGTGAAGAGGGGTGAACAATTTTACCAGAGCTGGAAACACACACAAAAAAAGGCTAAGATATTTTGAGATTTTAAATTGTGTGCAATCGGTCTATGAGGGAGATGAAAACTGAAGTAGAAATCTAGAATATGCCAATGGCTGGTATCCAAGTGACACTGATTTTTCAGAAAATTCAAGAAAACTTGAAAAGGCTAGGTATGCTTTCCACATACTAGTCAAAATTACTGCAGTAAGTTCCTTGGGCACTCCTTGACTAGATGAGAAAGATTAAAGATTGGGTTTTTTCCTTGGTTTCAGGATTGTAGCATAGATCATGAATGAAATGGATCAAAACCAACCTTCACTTTGTTTTTCCCTTCTTTGTTTCGGAGAAGACAAGGTCTGTATACGGAGCACATACCAGGTGCGTACAAAAGCAAAATATAGTTTCAGTATGAAAACTATCACCTCTGTGCCTCAGAATCCTGTAAGGCATGCATCATACTGCATAATCTGGTGTATGTTGTGATTGCCACTTTCAGGAGCATGAGAGCACGAGAGTCATACAAGCCGACTGTGTCTTTCAGTCAGTTTTGGATTGGGCCCTTGGTTGTCCTTTCCGAATTGAGCACTGGCTCACTCAAAATCCTTGTACAAGCTACTCGGGGAAATCTTTTCTGAAAAGTCCCCCACATTTTGAGTTCTTCTTTTTTTTTAGATAGCCTAAATTAGACACCTGCTGGTAAGTCTTTAAAGCCAGACAACCGTAAACAGAGGCATGCAAAGTCAGTGAATACTTTTGAGCCCTTTCAGCCTCACCTCTGTATGGCTGAATAATTTCTGGTGTGATTTGGGAGGCCCAGATGGGTTATATCAGGGCTAAATTGTGAAATTTATGATTATATGTATAAAATTTGTTGAATTTGTTTGTTGGCGTTTTTGGGGGGAGTTGTTTTTTTGTTGGTTTTTTTTTTCCAAAAAGCTGACTAAGATCTTCATACCATAAAGACTAAAGGTAAGTCCTCAGTCTACTTGCATACCTGTCTATGCAATATGGCCTGCTTGATGAGATGTATCTCTTCACCAAAGAGGAAAATAATGTGTATTTAGATTCCATAACTTTAGGCACTTAAGACTGAGCTGAACCTCTCACTTCAACAAGAAGACATGATTTGCAACTTAGTTCAAAAATGCAAAGGAAGATAGTATGAAGAGAAAACACATCTGGTAGTCACCTTTTTACTCCTAAGCTTATCTCTGTCACAAGGAATTAAAAGGATAATCAATAAACAAGACATTGAAAACTGAGAAATCCACAAGAAAAAAGAATATGACTCATGAAAGATATGCTCTTACTTTCCCTTATTGGTAAAAATGAATCACTACTGTGTGTGAGAGCTAAGTGAAAAAAAAGATCAACTGTAAATACTGCTTTCTTTTTCCTCCCTTTTATCCTGTTCTTGCACTAATGAAAAGGTTGCTATGAAAAAGAAATTACATTTTCTGAAGCAATATCCACAGAGGCAGAGTCTCCACAACACTCAGCTATCTAACCTGGAAGTTAAACTAGGTTTGCTTACTTTGCTCAGTTGCCCAAACTTTCGGCCAAAGCGAATGAGACCAATTTTTAAGGTTCAGCTCATCTCTCCTTGTACTTAAAGTCAGTATTTTTGCTTTTTGGGAAACTCCTGTACTCCGCTAAGATGGAGAGCTGGTGTTTTGCCTGGTCAGCCTTTTGAATCTTTGATGCCGAAACCTTGTGCTTGCAATTTTAGTTTGCTATGTTTGATCAAACCTTCTTGTGTCTTGGTGCCGTGGTGAATAAGCCTGGCCTTTTTTCTGAGCAGTCTGTGACTGAAAAAAAAAGAGAAGAAGTAAGGGTGATTTGACTTCAAAGTTAACAAAAGATATAGGTATGATTCAGTAATTAAAAGAAATCCTGCCCCTAAACTTGACCTTAGTGGTTATTGGCCTTTGACATAAAATCCTGAGTATGGGATATGTACCAATGTTCAGTAAAAACAAAAGCAAACCCAATCCTATTGAATAATTGGGTTTTTTACAATAAAAGATGCCATATAAACCAGAAATGTATTGTTTTTTTTAAATTCCTATAAACACCCAAAATACTCCCAGGTGAAATAGCACCAATTCATTCACACAACGCAGATAGATATATTAACATTTGAACATGTAGGGCCAGATCCATGATCTCTTATAAATCAGACAAACTTACAAGTAGTGCTGCAGCCAGTTTTCCCTCACTGAAGATCAGTACTACTGTTAATTAATGATGGAAGTGTGGAGCTACTCCCAAAAGACTACTGCCACTAAAGAAAAAACAAGTGCAGTTGTCAGATTATCATTCAACCTGATTTTTATATATTTCAGTCATTCTTCTAGGGAAGTGAGTGAAGTCTTCCAGAATGTGTCCAAAAGGCTTTTATCACCCATCTGCATACCACTATCACTTGTATTATCTGAAGTGGTCTTTCAGTCAAATCCATAGATCCATTTATCAACTTCACAATACTATATGCCTCTTTGAAAGTACCCAGCACAAGCAATATCCTTCCACCTCTGATTTAACAGGAGAACCAGGATGGATCCCAGGCTTGGCAAGAGGGTTGAGAAGCAGAATACATCTAATATGCAATATAGATGTGACTAGAATGCTTTTGGGGGCCCATAGTATTAGCACAGGTGGTGAAGGCACCATCAGAAATCTCCCCAGCTCAGAATAAACCAGTATTTCCTTTTTTTTCCTAGCCATGTGATATGTCATCTCTCTGCTGTACTGGGCAATTTCTACTGTGCTGTGCCAGTCACTATGGAAACATTAAATACAACTGGATTCAGTAAACCCAAGGCAGAATCACATCCACTTGAGATATGTTTTTTGTTTGGTGGGAAATCACTGATAAGCAGATTTGAAACCAATTCAGCCAACCTTATCTACCTGATGGTGACCATATCAAGATTCTGCTTCCCTCTGAGAAAGAACACCATGTGGACAGTGACAAACCTTTACTGCAGTAGAAATACAGCCTTCCTCTGCTTCTTCTTTCTGCGCTTCTTATGTATATTACCTGTCAAAGAAATGAATTAGTTTGGTGTGCAGTGAGCTGTTCTCAACCCACCCTTGTTGCTTTTTTTTATCACTTTATTATCTTTAAGGCTGTTGACATGGATTGTTCAGTAATTCATTACAGTATTTTTATAGACTGATTAGTTTATGATGCTCGGCATCTTCACATGTTTCTTTCTCCTTCTGTAAAAGACTTTTGTCTTTTCTTATTTTCTAGAGGTTCTTTTTTCCTCCACAGGTTCCCACATGCAATCACTAACATCTGGGAAAGTATCTTGGTTAGTTCCAAAATCATTAAGTTTGGCAACTTTGAACTCTTGCTAGTTTTGTCTAGAGTAAATTTCATCTACCTCTGCTGGCTAAAACATGAATCTAAATTTGTTCTTTAATCTCCTTTTTCTGTACTCTGTCTGGTATTCTTCTGTCCTTCTTAAAATATATTTTCTTCCAAGTGTCTGATTGCAATGTATCTTTCATGTTTGTGTGCATGTGAAGCCATGCTTACTTGCTCCCACGTTATGGAATGGATCTAATCCTTGTTTTCCTCCTCTTTCTAATACATTCATAGCTACTTCTTTTCTTTGCCTTTTATGCCGCATGATAATTTAAATATATTTTCCATCTGTGATTTTTCTGATTTTTCCCCATTTGATCATACTTGGAAATAATGCTTATAAAATAATATGCCTTTCAAGAGTGCTTGTTGTGGAAGTGGAAATCCTAATGTAAAGGCCAGGAAATATAAGTTTAAGTACTACTTAGCTTGCAAAATAAAGTTCCAAAAGAATGAGAATTAAGGCCACTGGGAAAAAGACTGCAATCATTGTTCAAAAAGAAAGTGACTTCTTCCTTTCACTCAAAGCTTAAGACCAGTACCTGCATATTATATGGCATATCATATGGCATTATGAAGAAACTCAAATATATTGGATAAAATATTTGTAATTTAAGGAAAATATAGAGAAAAGGTGACTGATGTTATTAGGAAAATAGTGTCAAGATTAAAATATAAAAATTCTATTTTTTTCCTATAGGTTATATTTTAGATTTGACATAGGGATACTGTAGCTGTATTATGAGATGGGTTGTGCTTATCATGTAACTGACCTAAAATCTTTGAAAAGTATCATATGTACTTCACAAATAGCTTCTGTGGGTACATATGACCTTGTATGGTCATGTACCTTTCTGTCTTCTGTTGAGAAGCCTAGGCTTTTATAAAAAGTCTGTGTTTTCTTTTAAAAGCTGCTGTGATGTGCCTTTGAGCATGTTTCATTTGCTGTTTTGACTGGCTTGACTTTTCACTTCAACAATGCAGCTGAATTACAAGTCTTGCATTAATTTTAATTCATCCATTTGATAACATTAATAACAAAGAAGTCAGTCTTATCAGGGTAAGAATCAAGAAGGATTAAGAAGCTGAAGCATATGGGACAGAATAGAGCATGAATCAGGTCTGCCAGATGGGAAACGAAATGATGAAGAGAGAAGAGTAGGGGGTGGTTCATGAATTAGAGGAGAAGAATGAAATTGGTGAATTTTGTGGGAATTCACAAACTATCAGACTTGTCTTCAGACATCCCAGCCTTTTCTTAGAGGCACTGTGAGTACAGGCACTGCAGTTCTGGTATTGATTACACAGAGAAATGTGGCTGTCCACATTCCTGTACTGCATGAAACTAGGAGCAGGTCACATGTGGTTGCTATGGTGAGATCCCGTGCGATGAGCCTGTGCTGGGCTTGGAATGCCTAAGTGTTCAGGGATGCCTAGACTGAAAGGGGGTGAGGTTCATGACCTATCTCCAAGCCCTTTTCCATCCATTCCTTGGAGCAGTGGTGCTACAGTTGAAGGAAAAGATGTTTCACCTCCCACCTGTCACCACATCCTCCCCCCAGGATCCCTCTGCCTGTTCTCTGGAGATACATGCTGACCTTCTTGCCCTTGGCTACAAGGAGATTATCTTAAGTGGCCTGGAAGAAATAGGAGAATTTGCTGCAGTAGATGGGTATTATACAGCTGAGGGCAAAGGCTAGCTATGAATTTCTGGGTGCTGTTCTGGCCACATTAACTTCAAATAGAGACTGAATTATTAGCATGTTACTATTTGTAAGGGAATTTTCAAAACACTGAAGGGCAGTTAGTGACTAGTCCCAAGTGAACATCAGTGAGGAGTAGACACTTGACTCTCAGCTGCACCTTCCTTCTGCATCACTTATGGGGCTGACAGAAAGGTAAATCAGGGAAGAGGTAGACTAAGGACTGTTGCAGGGGTGAGCAGGAATAAGAAAGGGAGAAAAGCAACAGCAGAACATACCCATGTCTTTGGCTTAAAGGACTATTACGTTGACAGGGCCTGGCATCAGCAGTGGGAAGTACGGACACAGGAAAGCACTTCTGTGTGCACTTGTGGATAGAAGTAATTTTTTTAAACAAAAGAGTATTTCACGTAATTGCAAGTTTCATGTGTTGAAATCAGTTATTGCTTCATTAGTGTTTGCAGTGTGGCTGGTCAATTTGCAGATATATAAATATATAGGTGTATACACATATATATTATGTCCTTGGGAGTCCATGCAGCTTGTCTCTGACTTCTAGTGTTATGTTTAAAATAGCACGATGGCTGGTACTATAATACAGCTTTATCATGTGCACTATTTCAGTCTGCCAAAATAAATGGGGATGTAAAGGAAAGAGAGGGACGGTGGCTGACTGAGTAATGTTCAAACTGTCAAATTTCTCATGAACAAATTAGCTGATCCTAATCTAGTTGACATTGGGAAACCATCCAGGATTTCTTTTTATTATTTGGGCTTTTTGATATAAGATGACTTTTTATTGGAACTGAAACAACTCTTCCTTGGCTCTGATTACATCCTTCCTCACCACAGAGTTCTTGGTAGGGCAAGCAGAGAGAAGTCTTATTCTTATGCATCCTGCCTGTGCATCAAGACAAAGGGTTTGAGGAATAGGATAAGAAAAAACTCTTCGCTGAAGGCAGCCTGAAGAAGAAAGCCTATGGCAGGCTGATGTAGAGTGAGAATGCTAAAGCTTTGCAAGAAGCTTAGTCTAGAGCTGGGCCATTCCATCATACAACAACAGTCACAATTTTGTCATGATCCTTCTGAAACTGGGCCTTTCCTTTCCCATCTACTTGGAATAATTATGTGCTCTTATTTTGTCCTCGAACCTCTTGGAATCAAACCCCTGACAACAAATGCACAGAAGATAAGTTCTGATGTAAAAGACTTCTGTTGTTACGTGGGTGAGCTGTGCCAGTTTTAAATTGTCATGGGAAATCTCTGGATGTGCATATGATACGCTTAAATGTGGTGCTTGGGAGAGCTCTTCAGAAGTCTGTTCTTCAAGTTTTGTTCCTGTTCCAATTCCAGCAGGCTGGTCCACCAGCTCAGCTTTCTGGTTGAAGAATGAACAATTTGTTACTTAAATACCTTTGGGTTACAGATTAAAAGTGAGGTTTGGCCAAGTACCAGTGGATGGTTGCTGGATGCTGGGGAACTAAAAGGCGACAACCAGAGGGAAAAGAAGGAATCTCACGTCTTCTGTTCAGAAACAAAGACAGAGAAAAAAGAAAACCCTTAAAAGGGGAAAATTAAGAGTTACAGCAACCACATATTAGAGCTAATTGCCCGGACACTTTACGAAATTTGATTTCAGTGTGGGGGAACTTAATTTGCTCTTGGCAACAGGGTAGAATGCTTAATTCAACTTAACAAAAATACGTTTTTTGAAAGAGGAAACAAGACTGACAGAATTTTGGCATGTCAACAAAAGGCAAGAATACAAAAAGAAAAGGATTAGTGAAAATGAAGATCAAGAAAGGATCAAAAATATATTGGCTAGAATCCAGGAAACATTTGTTACATTTTATAAGCAAAGCTATTCTTCCAAAGTGTGTAGAACAGAGGAACTAGCTGATCTTTACCTAAAGCAATATTGGCCACCCTGTGTGCTAATGAACAGATGTCCCCATAGGAATCAGAAAAGCGTTGATCTCTGTACTGTAACCGAAATGGCATAAACTGCCAGGTCTACATGCATTTTCCCAACTGGAAAGTTCAGTAGGGACGTAGACATTTGGACTGATTTGTAAGTAAACAACACTGCCCACATATTTAATAGGATACTATAAAATGATTTTACACTTAGTAAAAGCTTTCTTGTTTTTTACTTCTATTTCTTGCAACATAAGGACTTGAGCCACTCCATAAAATGGTCAGACAGCAGGCCTAAGAGAAGGAGAATAATTTTTCCATGTGATGTCCAAGTGTACTGTGGCAAAACCAGTGCCATAGGACAGCAAGAAAGTCACAATATAGATTAATTAAAAGAGATCAGTTAAATCATCACAGGATGGATCCATCAGGAGCTTTCAGATTGAGAGACCTCTCATTTGCTAGTGGCCAAAGCAGATGTTGAATACTGAGCTAGATCAGTCTTAGGTCTCACCCAGAATATTTTTACAGTCTACTCTTGCACTCCTAAGACCTAATTTTCTATCTGCCATATTTTTCTAACAAACAACTTGGGAAAAATTTACTCTTAGCTGCTATTCCTAGGTGACGCTTGGTAACTAAATAAATAAGTACTCTGTTATGAAGTCAAACAGTTCAATCCAGGCTCATACTGGTTTAGGTAGTAGTTAGCCTCTTCAGTATTGCACTGAAAGGGACTAGGAGTGTTCACAGGATCAGCAATGATACAAACAACAAATAATCCCAAACTTCTTGGTTTTTTCCATGTGGTTGATGACAGGCACACACTGATGTATGCCTTGAAGTAAAATAAAAATTCAGAGCAGAATTACTGAAGAATTATCTGACTATTGGTGTTGCCCATCCAAAATTTTCATATTACCTGTGTGTAATAAGATACAGAATGAACAGAGTGAAGAAATTCTTCCTGCGCTATAAACTAGGAAGAGTATAATTTATTGTATTCAAATAATTTCTCTGCAAAGCAGATTAAACTTGAATGACTTTCCAAAATTATTCAAAGCTATTACAAAACTGCATTATGTCAATTTTCAAAAGTTTTGCCTGAAAAATTTGTCTGAATACCTTGATACTGCTAGGATACATTTTTACCTTGCCTACATTCAGATCAGCTGGGGAAAAAATGTTTAGGACAGAAGACTGTGGGTATTGTCAAGAGGACTAGTAATTGTAGGCCAGAGTCTTTCACTGCTAAACTGTGTCCACATGGACACTGCTGAATGTGTCAAATTACTTTGATTAGCTAAACTCAAATGACCCACAACTGTCTCTTTCTGCTATGGAAAAACTTTTTTTTGTTTTCAGTTTGTACTACCTCATTTGGAAAGGGATTCATGCTTGACTGGGAGGAACCTTCTCATACCTGACAGAATGTTCAAGCTATTTTTATCTGAGTAATGATATTGAGTTGCAAGTGAGAACTCAACCTTCCTGTGTAAGTAAGGCAGGAGTCACAACTCAAAGGCCATGTAAGTAACCAAGAGACATAATCTGGTGGCATTTCACTGATCTGCTAGCATGAGTTCTGTTCCCTTGGTCCACTTCCTGGGAAATGACCATCACCACCAGAATTCCAAGTAATTTACGATCTGAGATAGAACAGTCAAGATCGATCCTCTGCACTAGGGATGGCCTTCCAAGATAAAATGTGCAAGAAGTGTAAGCAATCTTACCCACTAGAGCCCACTAGCATGTCTGTTTAGGGGCTTGAAAAGAAGAAAACTAAATCACAGGTTTTTGATATGAAAAGCTACCCAAACCTATTATTCACAAGAAGAAAAAAAGTTTTTGAAACAACTAGAGATTGTTATGATTGTTATCAGAGTTTTAAAAATGGCAGTGAATCATCAGAAGTCACTTGCAGTGACTCATACTGTGGTCAGAGTTTTCATATGTCAAACAGGTATTTTTCTCAAAGAATACCTTCTGATGTTTCTTTGTTTATATTCAGTTATTCAGGGTATTTCTTCGTCTTTGGTCGTCTCCCTGAGTCCATACTATGAACACATACACTTCAATCTGTCAGACTAGCTAATTGTGCAACACTGTGTTCTGTACCTCTTCTGGTTCAGCTGTTGCAAGCTTTGGATAGTCAAAGACAGCTCAACTCACCTTTGGATTACAGAGTGTAGGTACACAAGAATGACTCTTGCTGATTGCTATAGGATGGGTTGTGTGGGCTTCTGCCCAAGCACAGAGAGCAGATTCTCTGCCTCCTGCAACCTGGCCCTAATCCAGTGCCCACTGAAGCCCACTCATGTTTGACTTCACTGAGCTTTGGACCTGGGTACTCCTGTAGAGTGTAGCAGCCATATTGTTATTTGACAATGCCCTCGATAACATTGTCAGGATGATTTTCGTTGTCTGCTGGAGCAATGCTAAGACACCTTTAAGAAGAAGAAGGATGCAGTTGTGCTCCAGACTTCCTTCTTAGCTCCTGCCTTTACTAACCACCTGTGCAATGGCAGTTCTTAGAGGTTCAACAGCAACTAGGTGGGTAGGATTTCATTTTCCTGTAATGCACTATTTAATATGGTACCATGCTACTTCCTTCAGGATATACGCCTAAAACGACTTCACCCCATTTTCAATAACACCTGTTAATTATTCAGTAGAATTTTTTATTCTGACTGTATTCAGTCTCTGGGGAAGAGTCTTGCTGCTGATTTTAAAGATGACTTTCCATTTGGCTTGTGTTTTAGTATTCTTCTCTGTATTGTATATAACATGCCTATCTTTGGAATTTATCAGTATTTTTAATATTAATGAAGAATTGTTCTGAATAAATGTGATATATTAATGTTACTCCTTACAGACACATTTGGAAGATGTGAACATCTATATGAAAAGGACCAGAGTTTCTCTGAATATTTCCTTAGAAATAAAAACCTTTTAAAAAACCATTTTTTTAAGTTGCTGTAGAAATTTCTAAAGAAATTCATTATTGGTTAATTTTAATGGTGTTCATAGTATGGACTCATGGAGAAGACTAAAGACAAAGAAATATCCTGAATAACTGAATATAAACTAAGAAACACCAGAAGGTTTTCTTTGAGAAAAATAACTGTTTGACATATGAAAAGTCTGACCACAGGTAATGACTAAAAAGTTAGAGGAATTAATTGCTGGTTTGGTGATTTGGGGGGAAATATTCTTTACCAGTACAATACAGTCTTTTACCTAGTAGGCCTGATCCTTTATAAAGGTTCAATTTAAAATCAATAAAATTAAAGCTGTAAAGCAGTTTTGCCAGTAGTTGCCCCCACAGTTCTCCCTTCTGGCATTTTTGGAGAAATCGAGGGTTTGCCACAGGTGGAATAAGCATGTCTTGGAAAATTCCTGGGACACCACAGCGTTTCAGCTGGGCAGAGGAATCAGGAGCACAGGCTAATCTACAGCAGTGACCAGGCTGACTGCCATGGCCCTTGCTAATGCTGGTCTTGTTTACAGTTTTGTGCTTTGTTCAACTCCCCAGAGCTTACATAGAGTAACACTTGAAGAAGTGGCTGGGCTTGAGGAAGCTGTCATTTTGAGACTCCTCTTCTGGTGTGTTAGAACAAAACAGTGGAGACATTTAACAGTGTGGTCTATGGATGTGTTATCTCTGTTCTGTTGTGTGACAGGCATTTGATCCCATGATGACTCATAAAAAAAAGAGTTGGCAGAGAAGCCACGATGGGCCATGTGCCCCACTGGTGATAGCAATGAAAAAACAATGTCTTGGACTAAAAGTTTGTCTCAGCCTTTGTTTCAGAAGATACCTTTTGTTATCACTCTTTGCTTTGAAACATACATTCTTACAATTAATTATGCTCAGTTTTGGTCTTGTACTAATATATTAAAATATTTCTGGGACAGTTATTCTTTTTTAATTGGACTTGATATTTTTGTCAGCAGTCTGGAGAAAATTGATCATGCTAATCAAACTGAAATGCTAATCAAATTTTCTGTGTGCCTATATTCTAAGTGCTGTAATAGTACATTGTATTTGTTTATGGAAGTAAACATTTGAATGTTTAGAACTGATGCATATGCATACCAACATATTCCTTCGCTATTTTGTACACAAACTTAATTGCATTTAAAGATGCATTTGGGGTATTTCTTCATGCATATGCTTATTGAATAGCTTACTTCATGATGAATATTTCTGATTGTAGGGAGGTTTTGTATTTGTAATTAACAGGTGGTTCTATAAGCAAAGGAATTGATGGCTTCCTGCAGATTTGAATCTTTTGTGCCTTAACCATTTCGACCACAATAGCCTGTCTCAAGAACAATTTTTTCATGGCTGACCTGGTGAGATTGATGTTCTCTGTGGTCAGCCAATATATGCAGGTTCACTGGACAACAAGGCATATATTTATTGTAACTGCTGTGTTCTTCTTCCTTTTGCTCTTCTGCAGTATTAATGTATGGTGGTATTCCACTAAGGAGTTCAATTCCAAGAAACACTTAGGATCATAATTATCTTTGAGATACTTGCCACATTTTGAAATGTCTAGAAACTGGCTAGTGAAATCAGAAGGTATGAGGCAGGAGACATACAAAGGAAGAGATAGACCTCTGGACACAATCAAATGCACAATCAAATGCTCATTACCTTCAGAATTCAAGTTAAAAAAGGAAGAGGAAAAGTTATGACATTTAACTTACAGTATCTACTGTAACTTTTCAACAGCTCTAGGACAGAGTTTGCCCCAGATCTATGGTTCCCCTGCAATCCATGTCCTGAAACTAAGTTCAACTGAAAAAGCAACAACTAAAACGACAAAGTGTTGCATGGCTTTACTGTTGCAAACAAAACCTTCCAAATAAAGAGCAGTAAATCAAAGGTTTTTTCTACTTAGTCCTATAGAAAGTTTGATGTAATAGAGTAGGGAAATCTTGCAGTCACATGATGATATGGTCTATAAATACATTTCTCTCACACAGTGTTTTCTCTGATCTAGCCAGAATGACCTATAATTCTCTTTGCTTGGGTTGTTTTTAACTTGAAAAAAATTTTCAAAATTTCTGGTGCTTTTGTATCTCCTTGGCCTAACTTTAGGCTTTTTTTCACTCTTTTCTTGTTTCTAGTATTCAAGGTCTCTTAGCACCTGTTGACTGTCTCATTTCCCACACTTTGTGTCATCATGTGATAACACCAGCTGAAGGGCTGCTTCTAAAACAACAACCACAGAGGCAGTCTGTGGTTTTGAGAAAGGCACATTTTGCAGAGGGTGACATCCAACACTATCATGATGCCACCTGCATCTATATTTGAAGTAGTCTCAAAAGTAATATGAATCATGTCTGACTTTGTATAAGTGTCAGAGGTCCACTGTAGAAACTTGAAAAGAACATTAGCTGCTTTTATAAAGAGATTAGTTACTAGCAAGCAAAAAGCAACACATTAAAAGCATTGAAGTCAATTACCTCCATTAGGATAATTTGAGGCCCTAACCATATCATCACATACCATGACTCTTACTCCTTAGCTCTTTCCCAAATACAACAGCCCCAAACTCTGTACCCACATTCCCATCCCACCTTGTGATGCCGGTAGCGGCTGTATGCACAGAAAATCTTTTGGCTTGGAGCTGCCCTTATTCAAGTACTGTGGACATCTTCTTTCCTAAGACCTCATTCCCTGCCTTCAGACATATTGAGCGAAGAAGGAAGTGACGCTTGCTGCCTACCTGAGAAGAAAACTCACCACCCTCTTGGAATAATTATGATTGGGCAGCAACAGTCAAAAACTCCCTCTTTCCTCCCCAAACAGCCAGACAAAACTAGGATGGTATCAGTATGTGTCTTTCAATGTTCAAGGACTTCAGCTTGAAGGGCTGGTCTTTCACATCATTGATTCCTCCTAGAGGATATGATAGCTTTTGGAAAAAAGGTACTGCCAAAAGGACTCCCAAGCCATAAGAAATACTAAAAAAAAAAAAAAAACAACCAACCAAAAGATGCATGGATGACTAATCAAAAAATACTTTCTATTATCCCCCCACATGAATGGGAACAATGAATGGCCTCCTCTGCCCACCTGAACCTGTGAAGAAAATTCAATGCCATAAAAATTAACACTATACTCGAATTCATACTGAACAGTCACCTACATAGGAGGTCTTGATATGCTCCCCCACCTCATAGTTCAGAAATAAGATTGATTCTAAGACAGCTTCAGAAGACAACTGTATGGAGTTGTGACCAGTTTGCCTCCTTCAGAATGACTCATTCTCCTGTAAATGCTCAGGATTTTCAATGCTTAAAATGCTACTTTGTCATCTTGTTACAATTACAGTGATACCACGATCAATTGCACCAGTTGTGAATGTTTCCTCACACGTTACATTCCCTGGGATGGACAACACCAGTCCATTTCCTCAGCACGAACAGTCAGCACAGCTAGCTGTTAGCCTGCTTTTAAGGATAGCTACCACACCACATATTTACTTGGGAGAATAAACAGGAAACAAAAATGCAAGAACTGGGATGCAGGTTGAAAATGTAAGAGTACACACCTTGGAGATCCTGAGGCTCCCAGACAGTGGTGTATGAGATATGTTTATTAGATACACAGTAGTCAAGACAAATAGATGGGAGGAGCGGAGTATGTGGAGAGGGAGTGTTGCATAAATGACAGAGAAGTAAATTGTAGATGAAACCTAAGAGAGTGGCTGCAAGCTTAGATAAAGGTCACTGAATTTTTCTTACACATGCAAGTAAAAGAGGGTCAGAGCTCATACTCTTGCACCCTTCTGCAGTTTCTGATACTTCTACAGTCTTAGCACACTTTGATCCTTGACAACTAGCACTATTACCCTGGAAAATGTGTGGGTATCACTAAGTGGACAGCATGTTACACAAATCATTCCTATTAGTTCTGGATAAAATAAATCTGGTTGGGATGGGGTGGTGGGGATTTTTGGATCTCGATTCAAGCCATGTCACGTGTTTTCTGGGTAAGTGCATAGTTTCCAGTCTGGGTTACTCCTAAGTGTAGTCCAAAAGATCTGTTGTAGAAAGGGAGGCAGAACAGCATGGCCAGGGGTTGTTGGCTTCAGGCCTTGAGGTTTTTTTTGTCTTTCAAGCATTTACTCAAGAGATCAGGATAAAACAGTACATCTAAAAGCCGTGCATCAATTCCAATAAGAACTGCTTCAGATAGTTTATGTAGGAGGCCAGATTATGTGATAACATTAGACTCTTCCTGATTTATAATCTGTAAAATGATCAGTATTCCTGGACAAGACAGAAAAGAATGTTTGTCAGAATAATAAACTTGCACAGAAACCAGGTAAGTAATTTGTGTGAAGATGAAATTTGTCTCAAGGTCAAAGGTAGTTCCATTATTACTGAATGTCGGAGCTAAGCTGTAAATCAGTGTGTGGGTTATAAATGAACATAGAGTATTGTCTTCCAGGTCTCACTGCTGATACCAGGAAAAGCCTTACAGTCTTCACTGGCTGTTGAAAGAAGCATAATGAAGTGCAGTATTTCTAGTTAAACAAATCACACATGTTATTCTTGGTAATTACTCATTGTCTTTTGCACACAGACTGGAGGTTTCATTCACTTTTTGTAAATGTTTTCTTGCTTTTGCAGAGACCAATGTTTCATTTTTTGATTTTTTTAAGGGGAGACATTTTGATTTTTCAGAATCAGGTGGGTTTTGAGAGCAGAGATGGAAATACTGAAATCAACTAATTTTTGTTTCTTAGTGGGAGGCCCACAGGAAAGAGCAAAAACAAGTTTCCTTAGCCCAGACAAGTTTAGCAAGATAGTGTGAGCTGAGAGCTGAGACATATACACTGATCATCTGCAGGCCATGCATGTGATGAGCATAGAGCCCCTATTGTTGATGGTGTACAAATCCCTCAGGAATTGTCACACCAATATTGCATAACCAACCATTTTGTGCTCAGTAGAAAGAATTTACACTAATGAATGGGGGCATTCTTTGAGAAATATGGCTATGTGAATTCTCATGTCCATGAATCAAACAATGAAAAAAATTTATTGCATATAGCTTTTAAAAAAAAAGTTATTTACTGATGGTAGCTTAGCTATAATCCTTTATCAGAAAGGACTGTCATAAGTCATGATTGCACCATTAAGGTGATGGTGTTACACAGTTGCCTGCAGATCACCCACATTTGTGTGTGTCCCTGACAAACAGATACCTGAAGGCCACACTTGCTTCTTCCCGTGATCCTGTCTGCTTCTCCTGTCACTGAGTCATGTCAGCATTGTTGTTCTACCTCCAACCACTTTGCCACTTGAAAGGCTAAGTGTGGGCTTCACTTCTTGCTCTTCTGGGCTAAGTTTAGTTCATGAGAGGCTGCTGAAATACAAAGAAGTACCATGGAACTGGAGCTCACTGCAGTTGTTAAGGGTGAAGCCAAGGTCACTGACAAACAGCAGGAAAACAACAGCTGAAGTCACAAACACCATTAATACAAGAGCTTTGCAACATCTGGGAATGTACCTGTAGCTGGTTATACTCACAGAGAATGGATGAACAGATAGATGGATGGAAAGACAGACGGATAGATTAACGTACAACATGATCCCCAGAAGAAGCATGGCTGTACAGCTTCCCTTGCTGCTCATGCCTTCCCTAACTCTTACCATCAGAAAGCCTAATAAAGAGTACTTATAATCTAGCATTTGCACACTCTGACAACAGAGATCTACATTTTTAAGCACAAGCTTACTTTTCTCCACTCATCTGCTGACCTGTGGTTATACAAGTCTCTCCATACTTTGTTTTTCATTAGACATTTATCCCTCAAGTAAAGAAAGGAAACAGAGTAAACAGTAAACAGCTGTGTCTGTGCTGCATAGAAGGTAGTAGAAATGACTGATTTTTAAAGTAATGATTTAATCAATCTGCTTTTAAAAGGTTTTAAAGATTTGTATTCTTTATTATTACAATTGCCCCTTTTCCTTGAAGATCTGGACGTGGGGAAAATGTGTATAGAAGAATCCATTATTCCCTTCTTGCCTGGGGCTGCAATTATAATGTTAGGCCAGATAGTACCTATTACCTGCCTGCTTCCTGTTATTTTTGGAATGATCTTAAACAAGGTGAAAGTGCTTATTCAGGGTGTGGGAATAGGAAGGTTTTATTTCACTTATCCAAATATAAACTCTGTATTTAACCAGTATTTTACATGACAAGCTAAGGACCAAAATCAATTCATTTTTATGTGACTCTTACAATAATGTCAAATAAATTGGATGAGACCTTGAAATAAGAATTACACATCCTGTGGGAATCTGCAGATGTTGCATTGTCATTCTCAGCAAATGCTGTACACCATGTGGCAGTGCCTGCAAGCAGCTCTTTTTTCACTTTCCAACCCTCACAAAATATTTACTGTTCACAGAGTCAAGTGTGTTATGTCTGTATTAGGCTCAGACTATAAATAGTCACATTGCTTATAACTGGAACAGACTGTTTGTTTGAGCATTCTCATTCAATAAAACTTTACATCAAAGCAACACATTCACCCTTCCACCAGCTAAAACTTTCTTCTCAATACTGCTGATGCAGAGATCACATTTAAACTATATTGAAAGTCTGTCTGTCTTTTGCTTTTTGTTACTGATATAAAGCACTGTAAGAGACAAATTTAGCTTCCAGACAGAGAGACAGGATAGCATAAAAACTAGCAATTTGTTCGAGTAAAACTGAATGTAGATCTAGTTTTACAGATTTTGCCCTTGCTGAAGGAAATATATGCAATGATTTTGACTTTCCTCATTTCTTATTTTCCTTTCTTCATGTATGTATCTTTATTATGGCTATATTTTTGTCCTCTGTTCTCAACTGATTGACTTCTCCCTGGTTATTTACAATAGAAAAACATCCCAACAAGATATCAATAGCTCATTTTGTGCCTTAGAAGCTCGAAACCAGTGTGACTAACTATGGCTTCTTTAATTTACGCTGGTAAGTAATACAGTTTTCTACTATTTCACACACAGCTTAGGATTCTTTTCAGAATGAGAGCATGACGTAAAAGAGAGAAAAATCAGTTCCTCTGGGTCTATACCTGAACAGAATTTTTTTTATAAAGATATGGTAGTTGCATCCAGGTTATATAGTGAAAGTTTTAAATCCTGTAAACTTAATGTACAGTCACATTAAAGGTGTCTACAGAGTCAAGAAATGATGCTCATTTGAACAACATTAATTTATTTCAGGAGCCTACAGAAGTCATGTAGAGTGTACAAATGCAACTCTGCTGTAAGACTTACAAGCGGACTTCAAATACATTGACAGTGTTTTGACTGATCATAAATATATGCATGTTTATTCTCATCTTTGAGATACCAGTGTTTTACTGCTATTGCTCTTGTGTATTTTTTCCGGAGAAGAATCATGCTGTTCTCAGCAGGGTAAAAATACAGAAAAAAAATACAGATAATCCTTTTTCCAGAACTTACAGCCAGAGACAAGCATTTTTTTTCCTGGTTGAAGAATAATTGCTTTTCAACACGCAAAAAGTTTTCTTAAAAATTTCAAATCAATTGATTGCAAAGTATCTCTTTCTTCCTCTTTGAGACGTGGTAAGTTTTCTTGATATGCACTCAAATATAATATATCGAGTCTGGAAAATACTGGAAATCGTCATGTCTTTATTGCAAGGTGAAGTGCTCATACAAGCACACAGTAGTTGCTAAGTCCCCATATTTTTGTAAACTGGCAGGCTCCTTCACCTGCCAAGGAAAAAAACCCCAGTACCACACCCAGGCCTCTTTAAGGCCCTTCCCTCTTGCACAGTTCATTGCCTGAAATGCAAACTTTACCATGCAGCAAAACACAAGACATTTCCCGTGACCAAGGCCCCTGCAATCAGGAGTCCACAGATCCAGCTGAGTTTCTTGGTCCTTAGAGAACTCACTTGATGCCTTTCCCTTTGGTCAAATAATGGCTCAGGACTGGCTGGTTCCAGTGCTCCTCTCCCACCTCCTCAGGTTCAAAGGGGCCCTTGGTTATTTGTCTCCTCTTTGCTATATTTCACTTTTTTTTAATACGATCTTGTGTTTCCACAGATAACATCCATTGACATTTTCTCACTGCCTGAGAACATAGATAAGAAATTTACTATACCTATTATCTTCTGTTGCTCAGCTCATGGTTTCTCTAGCAGTAATAGGGTGTCTCTCTAGCACAATTTATTCCAGTGGAACTCAATGTAAGATTTTGTACTTTTGTTCTACCAGAATCTTCTTATTTCTATATTTTGTTGGTCTGGTTAGTGTCAAATTGATTCATAAAAGCAAATGCAATTATCTCCATTGACTTTCTGAAGGTTTGGATCAGGCCCCAAATGAATTTCTATAAAAAGGTGACCAGCATCTTGTAGTTGGACAGTATTAGTAGAATTTTGCTTTAGCTTTTATTGGGAATGAAATGTGGATTTCCTCATGACCACAGCTGAACTAGAGTGAAGTAGGAATATTTTCTGTTACTATTGCAAAGGATGCCCTTACTCATCCTGCTGGTAATACTTCCAATCATTCTAAACTTTCCTTTAACATAATTACATGACCAATACAGAGGGTTGGAATTGTATCATAGCTGTAAATTATGATGTCAAATTTTTGAAATTCAGAAAATTACTGGTGCATCTATCTAATGCTTCACCAGAATAAGGGTTGTGAGTGGCAAGTAGACATTTTATTATTAAATTTATTGCTACAGGATTAAAATGTATTCTTGATTAAATTTCACTGAATACACTTGCAAAGTAGATGATACTGACTTAATTCACCCACTCTAAATCCTGCAGAGTGTCAATTATTAAACACTGAAGAGAAGTAATTTCATTAAGTCCTGGATACCCTACCATCAACTGATGTAATGTGGAGAGTTTGTCACAATTTCTTCTAAATACTTCAGACTACAGAAATAATTTATGCCAAATAAAACAAGCTATTCCACAAGCAGTGAAGGGATGAAACACGGATTCTTTTGCACGGTATCTGTTGTCCCCTAACTACTCTTCACAGCTGTAACCAGAATTGTCTCTATATCTGTGTGACCCATCACTGAGCCCACACTATGACTAATGTGAAACTCTGCATATACGCAGAGCACGTAACATTCAGTTCTACATGTTTTTCCATCTGAGGGAGCACTAATTTGAGTCCCTCTCTTGCATCTTGCTACTGAATTTTATGATAATTAAATATATGAAAATCGTTTTTTCATAAACTTTGCTTCTATAAAAGTTTGCAAACCTCTTTCCCCCAAGACGACCCACAAAATTAACTAACATAGAAGGAAAATTAAGTTAATTCTTTATTTCCATGAGTGCAGGGCAAAGAGAGACTTTGTTGCTGCAGGGATCCCCTCCATTTAAAGATGATGTAGTTGATATTGTAAGTCAGAGGTGTTAGTCTCTGGTGTTAGACAGGTATTGTCTCCAAGAAGGATTGGTGCAAGATACCAGTAAGAAGTACTGTGGGAAAATATTTTATCCATAGCAGAGAGACAGAGCGAACCATTGTGTCCATGCACGATTTGGGGAAAAAAAATTACTTTAATGCTAACTGAATTTGGCTTACATTGCAATGCTGTTGTGTCTTTTAGGGAATTCATTTCATGGATACAAACATAAAACACATGTGGACTTCAATACAAAGATGAAAGCTCGCCACATTTGCAATCAGCAACAAAATCACATAAAACAATTATAATTTTAAGCACATTAAGCAAACGTTTATGTAGTTAACCTGTCCTCAAGAGATAGCTTAGCAAGTGAGAAAATGTTCTTTTCAGATGGGATATTTTGGAGGTAGCATGATGTTTAATTAGAACAGCCACATCAGTTCAGCTTTGGACATCGGTATTAAAATATTGATTCATAAGGCCTAAGCCATGTTTGCTTTTATAAAGCGCAGATATGAAAACTGGGGAGATGAGTAAGATATCTCCAGTTAAACTGAAATCATGCTGTCATCCACGAGGTAGCTGCTGCAGCAGCCTAATACCAAAAGCTTACATGCTCCTGTTCATAAAATATGGTGTATAAACTTGGAAACTTTGGGCTGGTAATTTTATTTTTTAATTGGTGTTTCTCCTTTACACTTTGTGGCTAATGTTTTCCTATTATCGAGGTCTTGCATATTTTAAGCACCCACCCAATTCTGTGGTATTATATGTACTTTTTTAAGGTCTGAGTGACAAGTACATTGATATAACTGAATCATCATTTTGCAGGCATAAATTTTTATCAGATCGGTTTTCTAATAGATTTATACATTTAAGACAGTGCATCTGCCATAAAAGATTAGCTCATGGAAGATAGGACGTTGTTCTAATAGCAAGTGATAGAATTTTATACTTTAAACATGTGAAACAAACTAGATAGTAAACAAGCATCTTGTTAAGTAGTTTCTGGTTATCAGATAAAGAGAAAAAAACTGAACTAAAAGGGTATTATTGTGCAAGATTTCCATTCCCTGCTAGTGTCACTGCTTTGTGCTGCAGGACTGCATTTGACTCTAGGATACACCAAATATAAGCAGATGACAAAGTAAGAAATGCAAAATAAAAGAGCATCTGAAGTGCATTATATCCTGTGATTGCAGGATGAATTAGCAATACCTGCTATGGGATTCTTCAGTGTGCAGTACATGAGAATCGTTTGAGAGATAAAGAGGGACTTGATAATTTCTTGAAGAATCACCCTTTGAAAGTGAAATTTTTGGGTGGAGAAGAAACACAGACTTTAGTCCAAGACTGACATACAGTATCAGCCACATTTCCTATCCATCAAATGATGCTCCCTGATGTACTTAATAACACCATATAAATCTTTTCAGCCCAATGTACCCCAGTTTTACAGATTCAGTTCTGAGTATCATGTGCGAAGGAATATGACTCAGGATAACCGTGGAGGTAGTGGATTTCTGAGAGAGGCAAGTTCAGAGGGTTTTCTTGACTCAGTGGCCCAGAATATATAGTTGGGTTCGTCAAAGGAAGGTCCCAAAAATGTAAAAGTGCAGAACACAGAAAACAAAATCAGAGTAATTCTAACATAATGCTTAGAATTTAACAAGCTGTCTTCCCAACAAGCTAAGTATTATTGTGCCTCCCAGAAGCATACATGCGTCATCATTTGTTTTTAATTTAAGGTCTATATGAAGAGATCAGTAATGGAGTGCCCCAGTCAAATTTGTGTCATGAATTACTCTATCCAGAAAAATGAGGGACTTTTCAAACTTTATTCACCCTGCTTTGATTTGCAGCTACGGATACTTGTGTAATGTTTCTTAAAAGATATTTTCCAGCATCTAAGTTCTTTTTTTTTTTTCTACAGAGGCAGTAGAAAAAGGTGTCACTGGTGTTACCAAAAGCTTGACTGCATCTCTATGTCCAGCCATCACAGACACAGTTTATGGTAGTAGCCAGGATCCATGACAAACTTTTTAAAGTGCTGGATAATTTGACATATATAATCACACACAACAGAATGCTGCCTATATGCACAATAAATATATATATGTGTGTCATTAAAAATTGCTTTAGTGTGGATGCGTGCATCATATTCAACCGAGTCATAGTGACAGCCTTCTGTTTTGCCTCTTCCTTAGGTCTGCAGCTCCCTTAATTTATCCTGTCAGTCACCTGTAACAAGAAAAGTAGGTGGAATCTCTAGCATGAAGATTTTCATAATTTGCAGAATTTTATATAGGCTTTAAATATTTACTGTGATCATGTTTAAGTATTCTTGTCATCTGCACAAGGATCTAAACTGTTTGAATCTTGCTAATTTTTTTTGGCCATGATAATTTCTTTTGCCCACGAACTTTATAGTCTAATTCTGTGCTGAATGAAAATTGTCAACTTTTATCAGGTTAAAATTTCCCTTCTTTCAGTTTCAAGGAAATTGAGAAAAGCTTTCACTACGAGGAAAAAAACCCCAATGGTTATTTCTGAGCCATTCCTCATACAAACTTCAGTCATGTTCCATTTTATACATCCTCTCTGTAAGACAAACTCTTAATCCTTTTAATCTTTCTTCATATAAGAAATTTCCCATACCCCTGATGATTCCCAGCACTTATCTCTCTCTGTAACAACAATAAACTTCATAGACCAACTAGAAGTGAATGCCACTCTGTTGTAATAAAATATTATTTTTATTCAGGGGTAAAACCAGTAGATAACAGGTTTTCAGTGAGTGCTTCACAGTGGCTTTAGCTACCATGCTCTCTGCAACCATGCTCGCATTTGAACTCCTTCTCTCCCAGCTATGTGGTTCAAGGCAGTTCCCCACCTTGCAGAGACTGAACTTCCCTGCTGGGCCAATATTTGGGTCACTGCAGATGAGAAGCAGTCTGAGAGCTAGCAGGGGGGCAGCAGGTGACAGGGGAATTAGGGATTGAAACCAAAGTGTTTCAGAAAATATAGATGTAGCTAAAGTCACTGAAGCATTTTATTCCTTATTGTAACAGGAAGTTTACATACTTGTGAGGAACACAAATGTGGTGGACTTGGCAGTGTTAGGTTTATGGTTGGATTGGACTCAATAATCTTAAAGGTCTTTTCCAGTCTTAATGATTCTACATTAAACTATACAAATAGGTCACTTTTCCAGATTGAACTGCCATTGCATTACCGTTTGTCATCAGCTGCCATCTAACTTAGCTGTTAATAAAGTCTGTTGAAACTGTGTAAGGTCTTGACTTAACATAAATCACTCACATGTGAAACTTGTTGTTCTGCACTGATCCATTCCCAAAGAAATAATAAATATATTTAACAAGCTCATTCATACTCGGGAAAATTTGAGACACTTGCTATTTACCATATGTACAAAATGATCATTTATTAATACTCTTTGTTTTCTAACTTTTAAATCAACTTCTGACTACATGTCATCATTTTAGACAAAAACAGTCATGTATTTACTGGCTGCAGTTCTTTTGAGCTAGTCAGATCATTTACCAGCTGGAAATGCGTTTAATGACATTGATAATATCTTTATTTTAGAACTTAATACCCACACCTGGTAGTGTGGTAAAACATCTGGAATTACGCTGTTTTTTTTCCTGGACCAGGCCTTGCTTGACTTTGGATTGAAAGAACAATACAATATTGAAGTAGACTGAATATTTTGTAACGAAGACTACTAAACTACTAAAAAGCTTGGCAATTTCACTTTAAGAAGAAATAACATAATTTGAAAGACTTTTCACTTAGCTAAAGTGAAATTATTAAATATTTTATTAACTAATTCTTACAGTTACAAAAAAAATTCCTAGTGCTGGGGCTGGGAGTGCCCAGGAGATTGCTGAAAAAAAGAGGATTACGAGAAATGCTGCCACCTGGATTGAGACCAGTGATCTTAGTTCACTTCCTAAGGCACATACTTTAAAGTAATGTATAATCTCAGCGGGCAGGAAGGAAGTGAGTCCCAGAAGTGACCTAGTTAGTCATTCCTCAGTCAGAGCTGCTGGAGCCAGACCGGCGAGGTTCTCTGACGGTGCTCTAATTGCTGCTGAAGGAATAATGTTTAGTTACAGATGGCTTTGCTATCAGATGAATAGTTTTCATGAACCTTGCATTCACGTACAAGTACCACTAACTGACGTATAGCTTGGGCTTGAGGACTAAAGCTTATTATTTCTTGAACACCTTTCCCTAAAACATTTACATGGGTCTCAGAATTAAGCAAAGGCAAGGAATGATTACAGTGTATTTATGACTCTTTGAAGATACTACCGTAATATGAAATAGTTGTGCTCCTCTAAGAAATTGTTGTCCTTGGGTTCTTTTTCCTTAGGTCTCATATGATATAACCTATTACATTCTAAATGAAGAAAAATAGCAACCTTTCAAGTTCACTGTTAATGCCGTGGAAAGACTACACAGTATATCATGTCCTCCATTTGGCTTACCTGTATATTCACCTTTATATTTTTACAACTGTTATTTATTTTCCTGTTTTGAACTGATTTTGAAATCTTGAAAACAATGTTACATTTGACTATCAAGCAAATGAAATGAGCATCATATCTGTGGAGGTCACAGTCACTGAAAATCAAGACAGGCAATACAAAAAAATTCAAACATGAAAAATTTATTATTTGATAAGCAGCTGCTGATTTATGTAAAAAGCATCAATAAGAAGGATAAAAGAAATATCTTTGCAACACAATGGTCAGGCGTGAGAAATGAGAACTGTCACTACCTGAAAGAAAAAAAAAAAGCTAAATTTACATGATAAATATTTACTGGAGTTTTTAACATTTTGAAGAATGAGATCTAAGTAATTTTGGAGGCTGGAAAGTGTGTATTTTCCAAAGTACAGCTGCTGGAGGCAGACTGGCAGGATGCTCTGTAGTTGTAGTGGTACAGAGCCTTTGGTTACTTCACTGAGGGCTCAGAAAGCAGATGCTGGAATTAGGTTTTGAACCTAGAAGTGTACTACTCTGGCTGTAGTAATAATGGATGACTCTTCACTTTTGTATCTTGGACTCATGTCGAGAGATTGGGACAGATAAGGATTAGCACAACTACTGTCAAACCTCTGCTGCATGGAACATTTGGGACACTAAAGGTCAACAGGACACCAGTATTAATTAGAAATCTTTGTTTCCAATTCTGTTTTAATCCTAGCACCATATGAAAGTCATTATATAGAACCTAAGCCTGTTCAGTGCTTCTCTGTAGACATTAGTTAGAAATATGCAAATAACATAAGGAAACAATCTGCACCTTTGCATACAATTTGCATATGAACACAAACTTTAGCTTACGGTTAACACACCCTGCCTTTGGCGGTGACCAGGAAGGATGTGGAGTGGTAGATAGTGACAGTTTTGGCATGTGGGCAAGGACAAGACAATAGTTAGGTGGCAGTTACAGAAGCAGGGCATGTGTGTTTGTAGGGATGTTTCGCTGTGTGCTGGGGTATCAGAGGACCCCTGGAGCATGCAGGTGGCTGACGGGGCCTCAATTTCTCATATTGTCAAGACTGTATGAAAAGATGGTAAATAAATCGTTAAAGGTCTCAAAGATGAAGACACCTGACTTCAGAAATATTAATAGGATCATCTGCCTAGCAGCTCCTGAGCCCATAGATGAATGCAGGTATCTGGGGAACAACTGGGGCAGATACAGAAGCAGACAGACTCTGTCAGACCTGGAGCTCATGAACTGGGATCTCTATGGCAACTTCCTTTCCCACCAGAGCTTGAGGTCTTGTCTGCTTGTCCTTCTCTCTGTGCCCCAACAAGAGGAGTAGCTGTAGGGACATTCCTTGGTTATCTGAATCCTTGGCAGTACAACTGCTCCTGCAGGCTGAAACTTGGCATTAGATGGTGTCACAGTAGTGTGCCAATGAAGTCAGATCAAGGCTCCATGGAGCCTAATGCTTTGACATTTTGCTTCTTAACACTGCCAACAGCAATGCTAATTATTACAAATTGCATTTACCTACAGCAGTTCATCTAATCCTGGTCACTAGTCAGTCCCTGGATTGTAATGGCTACTCATCACCAACAAGCCAGATCAACTGGAGCTGTTTCAAACCCAGAATTGAAAAAGGCCTTGTACTAAATTTCAAAGCCTTTCAAACCCTGTTCATGTGGTGGTGCACAAATCACAGACATTTTATTTCAAGTGTATTTAAATGAGTATGCCCTTGGTGAACTTAAGCCAATCCACAATGCTCCCTTTTCATCAATGATGCAACTGTTTCTGCATAAGCTTTAAAACACTAGCTTACGTGCGCATGTAACACTTCCCATTTTCTGGCTTGAATCAAACCCATCCTTGAAAGAAAATGGGCATCTCCTATCTAGTTTTTCCTTGTAACTCACATTACTACACAGACACCAGAGACAGACTCTATACTAGTAGACCCTGCAGAATCGCAGCAACGTTTGTTCAGGTTGGAAGAGGCTTCCAAGATCATCGAGTCCAAACTGGGGCTGGTCTCCATGACATCTACACCTCAGCACCAAGTGCCACCTCCAGCGTTCCGTCACCAGGGCCGGTGCTTCCCCCGCTGCGCCCACCGGGCCGCCTCAGCCGGGCCCGGCGCGAGGGCGGAGCGCCAGCGCCTGAGAGAGCTGCCCCCCCACCCCGCACGACCCGCCAGGCCGACGGCGCGAGCGAGCCGCGCGAGACATGCCGTGCGCATGCCCAGCAGCGCACGAGGGCGGAAGCGGTGCCCCGCGCGCATGCGCAACAGGCGATTCCGCCAGGCGCCGCCGGACTTCAACATGGCGACCTAGGCCGGCCGTGCCAGGGCCACCGCGGGCGGGCGGGCGAGGGAGCGAGGCCGCCGCCGCCATCGTCATGTCTCGGCACAGGAACGTCCGAGGATATAACTACGACGAAGGTAGCGGTTATGGCGAGCAGGCGCTGACGGCAGAGCTCGGGGGCCCGCCCCAGCCGCCGGCCCCTCCGCTCTCCCCCGGCCCGCGCCCCTTCCACCGGCCGGGCCTCCCGTCCCGGTGGCCGCGGGCAGCAGGGTGTGGCGGGGCCCGCACGGCGGTAGGGGAGGGCCCGGGGGGCTGTCAGGGACGGTGGGAGGGGAGAAGCCGCCCCCTCACCTCCCCTCGGCGGGGGTTGGACGGGGCTCCGGGCGAGGCCTCTCCCCGCCCCGTTCCCGGCCCGTTTCCCGCCCGAGTGGAGGGTCCGGCACACGTGGCCACTCTGCCATCCAGGACCTCCTCCTGCTGCCGGGGCCTCCCGGGAGTTTCCACACGGGGAGAGCGTGGCCTTGGTACACGGTCTAAGCCACAGCTGGGTTCTACCTGCGTTGTCGTGAGCTGCCCAAGTTGACTTTTTAGCAGCGGCATTGACTTGAAAAAAGCCTCAGTACGATTGAACCCATCCATCTTTAATCTTGTAAAACTTAAAAATTTTTATTCACTGCCAAACTCTAGCAAAGTGTTGCTGATGTTAATAGATAGGAGTCACCAGCTGTTACTTGAGGAAGAAATGTAATTATTAAAGGTGGAGTTGCACATTTAGGGAATAACCTTTTTCAGGCAGCTGTCTCATTTTACTTAAGCTTGCGTGGAATGAACAAGTTCTTCTGTAGAGCTTGGCTTGTACCTGCAGCTTTTTTTGTACCCTGGCCCCTTTAACTTAGGCAAACTGTAAATCAGAGTCTTTTTTTCCCCTCAAAGTCTTTATTTTCGTTGGCTTGGGCTGTGGAGAAATGGACACACTTCAGTTGATACTGATATTTTAAAGAACCCTTTGGTTAGAGCAGAAATTTTGTTGCTTCATTTTGTCAGATTATTAAAAAATGCAAGAAATGCTTCAGCCTGCCTCTGGTCTTCTGTTCAGTGAACAGACTATACAGTTTATATGTATGATAGTAGCACAAATTGGGTTTTGCACTGTGATCTTGGAATTTCTTGGAAGTTGTAAATTCATGTGATCTGTGCTGTGTGTTCCCACCTTGCAGTTTCTGCTAGTGTAAATTTACCTAATATAGGCAAAATCTTGGACTAGATTGGGAATTTTACTGCTTGATTTTTCATCCTCTAGAGACCATTTTTCATCAAAGATTGGTTGAAATTATTTCAGCTGAGTCTCTGGCATTTATAAAGTGTGCAATCCACAGAGTTAATTTCAGTGTTCATACACTCATCAGATTCTCTTTTAATGAGTTTGCTGAGATACACAGTAATTTGCTGTAGCCATTAAGTTGCTATTGCTATTGGAAGCCTGACTGTGAGGTTACATGTCAGGTCTTTACCCTTGTACCATATACTACTTCTGTAGTCACACAGAATCATTTATGGCCCAAATGAAGTAGACTTCGTGTCTTCTTTTCTTCTCTGTTAAGTGCCATATATTCTTTTCATGCTGCTTATGGTTCTGTAATGTCCTAATATGAGTTGCATTTCTAAACTAAGTATTTACAGTATTTTTTGGTTTCCTTTCGTAGGAAGACTTCTGAGGCCTTAGATCTTCTGGTCTTCATTTGACCATGTTCCATTTTTTCCCCCTCTCCTTTCTGAGATATTGTGATTGTAACCAAATGTGATATTCCATCTGCAAATATGCTGGTAATACAGTTGGAATGCTTCAGTAGCTTCTACTCTGTTCTCTGTAATTTATCTGATTTTTAATTACTTATTTTTATGGTCAGTGCATGCTGTGGTCTATTGTTTACTGTTTTAAAAGCCTTACAGATGTTACTTGTGAAACTGCCAAGTGCAACAGTATCTTTAATAATAGCTTGTTACTTCTTTCATATATTTCATTATTACTTAGTGAAAATTACACTTTTTTTAAAAGATTGACATAATACTACGATTAGTTTTTGGAGGGAGAGGTAAGTAACTTACTCTTTGTATTTCTTGGTGCCTTTTTGATGAGGAAAGAATATTTTTATCTTTAAGTAACTGTATAAAATACTTGCTTTTTGCTTGAAACTATTTTGCATAGGGAATTGTGAATTGGGTTTTTTGCCTTGCTGAGCTTCATTTGAAAGGTGGATGGGTGTGAGGATAAAACGGAGAAGAAAGGTGAGAAGTGCACAGGAATGGAGTAGAAATGCTGATTCTGAGTTGTTGGAGTAGAAATTATAATTGAACTGTCTGTCTGGGGTTAAGACTGAGAGGTCAAGCAAAAATATCAAGAGGAGAAGTGCTATTTGTGGAACTGGATTTGGTCTGTGAGGGCAAAGGAGATGCTGAAGGAGGAGGTGTGAAGTATGGTAGCTCTTGAAAATTTTCAGCCTAATGAATAGAGAATTAAATGTTAAAATATATTATTGTAATAAAATTTTATTATTGTAATGTAGAAGGTTACTTCTTACCTAGGTAAATAAACAGAACTTAACTGCACTTCTGGAATACAGGAAATGCATCATTTCATAGAACTTTATGCAAAACCTATGCTTTGAATTATAGAATTATTTAGAAATTGCGCAGATTAATTTTGCTGTTTTTGCTTCATAGACTTTGAAGATGATGATGTGTATGGCCAATCAGTAGAAGATGATTATTGCATTTCTCCTTCAACAGGTTAGTTCAGATAATTACATTCATGTATTGTTCATTGATACCTGCTCCAATATTTATTTCTAAATTAAAACAATATTTAAAAGCTAGTGACACTTTTCAAAAGCACCTAGAGGCCATAATCCTGCTACAGTCAGTTACGTAGTGTTAGGCATTGTACTTTTGAAAGTTCTGTTAGACAGCCGGCCACATCTTGAATCCTATATGTATATTATTTTAGATGGTTGGAATGTACTTGGTAATGTAAAAATCTGGTCTGTGGGCATGTGTTGATAATCTTGAAAGTTTCTATCTTTTCATGTGGTTAGTAGGATCTACCTGGGCTTAACAGTTGTTATTGTGTACCTGGTAGTTGATGTCTTCTATGCAACTTTGAGTAAATATGGGGTAGGGAGTCTTATTGTGGGTTGCAGTGCTGGTCCTCTCATGCAAGATCATGTGGAGCTAATCAGCCTTCCAGCATTTGTAATGTTGCAAAGTAGGTTTAAAAATAGCAATGGCTGTGTGCTCAGCTAAGGCATAATTGGAGTCACTCAGCCCAGCTGAATTCAGCCTGGCTCTAGAACATTTGTGTTCTCCAGTCAAGTCTCTGGCAAGATTATCAGTTTAGGGTTTCGCCAGATTTGGTGGCTGTGTTTCTAGAGCTGAGTAGGCCCTGGAAATAGTACAGCTAGTGTTGGCGTGAAGCTGTGCTACTGCAGGTAACTGGTCCGGATCTAAATCCACTGTGACTGTGATGTGTGTGACCTCTGGCCACAAGAACTTGAGATAATTCAGTCTTTAAAATGCTGGTCCTCTCTTATGCTGTTGATTTTAGGATGAAAATGTTCAGTGTATACTTTTTGCTCAAGTATAGACTGATAAATAGCAAAATTAATTCCAGCCTGTGCACAATAATTTTCCTAAGAACTATCGTGCATAAGCTTCAATTACAAAATAATCTGATCTAGATTGTATAAAAGTCTTAATACTTGCTTCAGTTATGGCAATTGAATATGGAATGGTGTGTATGCATTTGGGAAACAGTTGCCAAGGCTGTACTACTTCTGGATATACACCTGCTTTCAGTATGGATTTCAGAGCTGGAGAGAATATTACATAAGGCAATTTGTTTACATTATGCTTTGCACATATCTGAGAGTATATAATGACTGGGGCTCTTGTTCAGTGAGGAGTTTTATCTGTATATGCCTTAACGTTGCTAAATCAGAGTGAAACCATGCACTTGTTTAAAGTTTTGTGTGAATATGCATTTTTACTCATGGGCTGTATTTCAAATGAAATTCAAAGAAAGGATGTGTTCAACTCCATTAAATTCTTATCAGTAATTTGACAATGACATGCTGTAAAAGCAGTGTTAATTTCATGCTAACTTTTAAAAATTGAAACTGAGTTTAACAAAAATGGTTGAGTAAGGTTCTGAAGACATTAGGCCATAGATTTGTATAGAAAATACTGTTTTTCAAACCTGGAGTATAATCTTTTTTCTGATGCTGAACTTTGCAGAATTACTGCATTCCATGAATACAAGGATATTGCCCAGCCTGTAGTTTCACTGTGATGAACTTATATATATTGCAGCATGAGCTGTTGTATGCTCTGTGCAGTCCTCAGGTAGTAGTAATCATACAGTAGTGTCTCACCACCCCCTTGAAACCACTGCAACAGTTCAGTGTCCTAACTTATTTTACCTTTAGGTGAGTTTTGCTTTTAAAGGAGGAAAAAAAATTTGACTTGTTTTTTTATACTTTCTTTTTTACCTAATGCAGCAGCTCAGTTTATTTACTCCAGACGAGACAAACCAGCCACATTTGCTGAGCCATTAGAAGAAGAATATGGCTATGAAGGTACTGATGCTGCTGCTGCTGATTGTTTTACATCCACTCATCAGCTGACTGAAGTTGATAGAGGTAATTATAGAAAACAAGTATCAGAATAGTCTCTTACATGAGTTAAGCATTTACTAGAATAGTCTTAAATTAATGTTTCTTACTTGACTGACACTGCTCACAATTTTGGGATCTTGTTATAAAACAATACCTTTCAGGAGCCTACCTTCAGTGGTCATTCTTCACGTTTGTAACTACCTTTTGTGTACTACTTGTAACTTGGTTGCATACATTGAAATGTGTTCTTAGTTTCTTACTAGAAATAAAGAGATTTCATGTGGAGACATTAGAACAGCTGTATTGACAGCTCAAGTCTTGACTCTTGAATATTATAAACTGAGTATTTGTAGAATGACTTTTTTTTTGTTTTGCATTCCAAATTATAGCAATTAGCAGTATTTGAGAGGTTTTCAAAGTCTTGCATTTCCTTGAAAGAGTAGCCAATATTCTGTACAATCTTTTCTTATCCTGTTTTGAATTAATGAGACTTTTGTTTCCATTCAGTCTTGCAGCCGTGAATTCCATGTTACAAGCTGAGTTCTGAGCTGAGTGGTTGGGGAAAAATACTTGCTTTTGTTTTTTAAACTTGCTGCCTGATTGCTTAATTGCTTGCTTTGTGAAAAAGAGTCACAAGTCTCTTTCCTAAGTATTAATAGTTAATATAGTTTTTAATGTTTTGGAAATAATAAGGGTTATTTTTAAAATATTGATAAGATCAGACTACAGTGTGTTGAAATTCAGTACTTCAAAAAAGTTGCAGAAAATTCTGAACAGTAAATTAGAAAGAATTTTGATTCCATGTCAAGTGAATTGGTAGAAATTAAGCTAATGCTTAGAGATATGGTTAAATAGGGTACATTGGGGAATAATATATGTGTTTTTACAGCAGGAAATAAAGCTGTAGAGGGCAATTTGAAAGAATGAGCCAGTATAATGGTACAGGTGATCTAGACAATGCACTCCTCTGTCTTTGCAGAGTGCTTTTGACACACTCAGACAGTTAAGAACTGGTATCTGAGCAGGAAGGAAGGTAACATTTTGGACTAAAAAAAAGAGGGAAAAGAAAGCTCAAAATATCCACTCCTACTATGGAAACAGCAGTGGTCTCACAAGACCTAATGTGTTTGATACAGTATGTAGTGTTGGCCATTAACACAAAATTATTGATGTAGCCAGTGTGGCTGCAAAGAGTTTCACAAGGTTGTTCTTGTTGAGTATTAGATAGTAAAATGGCAACCAGCACGTTGTGCAGGGCTCTGCCCATACCTGTTTTGCAGGGCAAATGTCTGGGGGAGATTCACTTGCTATTTGAATTACAGGGAAGGGGTGCCAATGTAAGTAACCTTGTGGAGGCTGGAATTCTATGATGTTGAATTCCTTTAAGCAAACTTCTTTAAACATCTTCCAGGAAGTGTTCAAATAAAAATATGTAGTTGTCTTCCTGTTCTTAGCTCATGTTTTCTAAAATCTGAACTGGCAGAAATTGGGCTATTCAGGAAGATTCTCTTGTGGTCTTTAGTGTTTGTATGGCTTCCAGTGAGTGGCAGCCTGGTGAATTTTCAGTCTCTTGTTGTGCAGCAAGTATCTTAGTAAAGGCCTATAGTAGCTGCAGAAATATGCTCCGAAGAAAATTGATTTTATCAGCCAAAAATATGTTACTGTTTTAGAAAAGGTAAAGATTACAGGTAGTTTGAAACCCGGCATACTGATCCAGGTTTTCAGATGTTAAGGCCTGAGGACCCTGAAAATGCTGTTTTACTTTGGTGTTAATTGTAACGTCTGTAAACACTTATATGTGCTGTTCAGTGAGATTCTACATTGACTTACTAAATTACTTTGGATAATTTTAAGGTGATTATTTGTATTTCTCCTCTGCAGTGAAGATAGTTATTTTACAACATCAAAATATTCCACTACTGAGACTTTCTAGATTAATAAATGGTAGTCAGTAATATGTTCTTTATTGCAATATCTGAAATAGGTAAATATTCTGCAGGGTGTGGGAACAAAGTTTATCAGGACAGTAAGTGAGATTGAAATTAATTTCTAAAGGTTTTAACTCTTACTGTTATATTTTTCCCTTCTGTTCACTAATCAGAGGTGTGGTGCTAGTGGTTAGGCCATTGAAGACATATTTTTGGGCAGCTTGTAACAGTAATATGTTTCTTTCAGCCCGTCTTAATTCATGCCTTGATCAAATGAGGGAAGTTTTGGCAGAGTCCATACCAGAACAAGCAATGGTGCAAGCAGTACTGGATACTAAATTTGATGTACAAAAGGCTTTGGATCTTGTGCTTTCACAAGGCAGTAAGCAAAATGTGAAGACCAAGAATAAGGATGCTGTGATTTTAGCAAAGACTACAAAAGGTATACTTATATTTAATTGTTTACATTCAAGGTGACTCATTTCTATCTAGAGTTTAATTTTGGCTCTACAAACTGTGAAGACGCTTATCATTGCAATAGTCATTTCTTGGAAAATGAAAGACCGACTTACTATATGTGTGTTCTAAAACATTTAAAGGAAACAGCTTTTCTTGAGCTAGAAGTCAAAATAACACCTCAGTGTCAGTTAAAATTCAAGCTGCGACCATCTGCAGTTTGTGATAGATTTCTGACTTATATGACTTAACTAAATTAATGCATATCCTTAAATGTGGAAAGCATCTTTAAATTTTTAGTGCTTCTGTTATTTATTTGATGAACTGACATCCCCCATCCCTAATACCTCCCTTTTTTGGTAGTGTCTATATAGTAGCTTTCTTATTTTGATTTGTACTTAAATATTTGTACTCTTTACTGGCATTCTCTGCTGATTCTTAAAGCTCTTTATGTGTTTCAATAGATACCTCTAATTTAATTGTAGAACATTGCTTATCTTTGGATAACACTTAGTAATTAAGTGCCTTTTCATGTTTCTTGATTTTTTTTTTTTTTGTTGCTGCTGTCAACTTTTAAAAAATGGGATATTTCGTTGTGACTGGACTTCCATCTGAAAATTATTGGCTATTGTAAGGTAAGGAGACTTACATTGTTGTCCAGAAATGTGTATCGATACAGACAATTTCTCTTGTGCAGTAGACAGTTTTGCTGACAACACCAACAAACCTGGGTTTGGAATCTTGACAGCTAAAAGTGGTTCAGCTCTTTGTTCTATAACTACAAATTTGGAAAAATCCAATATACCCTCTTGTGAAAGGAAAGGGTTGAAATCCTCTTCACTTGTTCTGTCATCTGCGTTCAGTGATGATTTGTGTAAAGGATCATTTTTTGAACCTGTGAATAAACAGGCAGAGAAGCAACTACCAGAAAGTGCTAATGCAGTAAGTTTGGTTCCTGAGAGTGAAGATGTTTACTCTAGCATAGGAAATAATGCATTGAAATGCAAGGAAACACAGGACTTGAAATCCTTGCTGATGCAGAATGTGGTTTGTGATTCTCTGAGTCCTGCACACAGCATTGCTCTTGTTTCCTCAAAAACTTCTGATTGTAATAGTAATGCAAATTTTTATAGTCCTCCATGTTTAACAAGTGCTTTAGGAAACTTGGCTCTTGATAATGAAGTCAGTCATACTGTAAATAAAAAGAATGAACTTCTTGACGATTTCTCTTCACTTGCGCAAAGTAGAAAACAAGAAAGCCCCTCTTCAGACATGGCTGCTTTGCCAGTGTTAAGACCTGGAAGTACATCATTGGCTGACTTGCTTCAGGAGCACCAGGAAAGCAGTGTTAGCCACTGTTACTCTTTGGCTGATCTATACACCCAGTCAACAGCAAGTCTCACTGATAGGAGATTGGGAACTTCATCATTATCACAACTAGTAAGTCAACCCCAAACTTCAGGTGGGATGCCAGAGCTAACAGGTTCTTTGTCTTCTCTAGCCCTTTCTAAAGTTTCTCCAATAAAGGAGGTTGAGAATTTATCACTCTCAGATTTAATAGCAGAGACTATTGAAATAGATAAAACTCAGCAAAGGACCGACTTGCCCATGCACAATGTAATTGAATTGAGGCCCTCCCAAGGAACCAACATTGATTTAAGTGTCCTTGTAAAAAATGCGGATGTATCTACAGAGAAAAGTGTGGTAGGACAGTCAAATATCTTAAGTCCTGAAACGAAACTTTTAAAAGAAAAACAAGAAAAATGTTCTGGTTTTGCCAAAACAAGCAGAAAACCCAAAAAAGGACATGGTCTTAAGAGGCAGGATTTGTCCCTTTCGTGGATAAAGGCGCTGCATGCAAAACCTTCAGCTTTTGCTTTAACCTTGTGCCTCCGTTATCCTCCAAAAGGATATAAGCGGCGCACAGTTGGGATACATAAAACTTTCCTATACAGTAGACAAGTACAAGATGTAAAACCCAGGGAAACTGGTCCTACAGTAGCCATAACACCGTTTGACTTCAAATCAGCATCTCCTGATGATATTGTGAAAGCTAACCAAAGAAAAGCTTTTACAAGACAGTAATGAGAAAAAAAAAAAAAAAAAGCATCAGTGTTGATACTGCATTATATTAAAAAAAATTATATAGGACCTATTTATGATCCAGAATTGATTTTTAAAAATTTTTTTAAATTGACATATTACAGTTCTTGCTGATAGGTAGAAATTTGTATGTGAACTTTGAACGTGTTGCACTGAGTATCTTAATTTTTGCATAATTATCACTGACAGTTGAACATTTTTAACTTTTGGAGGGTCTTGAACTTTACTATGTAGATACTGCATGTACAAAATTCTGTAAACACCATTAGACTTCTTGAAATATCGCTCTAGGTGTTCAAGATACAGTTCACTGGGAAGAATAGTGAATGATTATTTTGTAAAGTAATTTACTTTTGCTATATGGTGTATAGTTTGGGGAGCAGGAACCTCAGTTTATATTACAACTGTTTTATTAAATGTTCTTAAGGTTAGATTTTCTGATAAAAGTATGCTATTAAACTGCCAGTCTTGTAATGGATGTTTCCAGTCAATGTCATTATTCTGTTTCTATCTCTATACCGATCACACTATTTTGACAGAAATGCCTTTAGCTTTTAAAAGCCTCAAGGACCTCAGGTTTTGACACTTCTGGTTGTGGTAGTACCTGTGTAGGTTTTGATAGGACCAAATTTGTAGGGGAGCAAGCAATTAAATTGTTGTTGTGCCCCTCTGCTATCAAAATGTGATATCCAGCATTTTAAACCAGCAATTTTATAGGTATGTACATGCTGCATGTATTTCATAAGAAGTTTCCCTAGGATTCTATTGTTTATTCTCAAGTCTTACAAAGAAGTACTGAAGTATCAGTTCTTTCAACTGTAGCATGAGTCTTTGCTCAATGGAAAAAAAAGAATCAGGCAAAGCCTAAGTGCTATTTGTGTCTGCCTCTTGTCTTTTTTGAAGAAAACTTGCTTTAGAAATGGAAATGCATTCTCTTCTACTGTTTGCACCCATTGCTGTTACTTGGAATCTTTAGATGAAAGATCCAAATCAGAACATTCTGGACTTATTATGGTGCCCTGTTATTCAAATTAGTAGCTACATGTATGTTTGAACTTGTACTTTTAGTACACGTTATGAATTCTAATGTATTTCCAGTGTCATGGTTAGTATTTTAGATTCAGAACAGCAATAATATCAATAGAGATACTGCTGCAACTAGAAAAATGTTTGTTCATACACTTATTCATGCTAAACTTGGCAGCTAGTATGAAACAGTAGATATGACTTTCTTCTAGTTTTAATCTAATTTTTGTTGAGCATGTTACATCAAAAAGAAGACAAAACCTTTAGGTTTATTCCTGACTTCAGGTTGCACTACGATTTTGTTTCTAAATAAAATAAAACAAAACATGTTCCAGTTCTCTCAGGTACAAATTTCATGGTCTGTATATTTTGCTTGTTTGTTTAGTTGATGCAGTTGTCATTTAGGACTAAGAGCAGTGTGATCTTTGACCCTGTGAATGAAATTAATGTTTCTTACCCTAATTAATAAAAGTTTTATATAATGACGATGCTGCAGTGTTTATGTTCCAGTTGACGTGTTAATCTAGCCATCTGTATCCTAACCTATTTGGAGTTCCTTTAAAGGATTAAATAATACAATCCATTATACATACTATGATCTGATAAGTTCATTAGCAGGAGCATAATTGATTTCCTGAGAAGACTTTCCATGAAGTCTGGTTGATACTGATTGTAATACTGATTGTTTTATTAATTAGTCATAATAACAAATTCTACTGTGTCAAGAATATGAAATGCTTTTCAGTGATCTGTTTCTCTGCAGTTAGTCCAAACATTAACTTCCCCCTGCTTAAAAATCCATGTCTTTTTTTCCTACTAACCAAAGAGTCCTATTAGCAGAGTTTGTAATTAAAGCTCACTTTTCCCAAAACTCTGTATTTTTCTAGTAGAGAAATTCTGATTTTTCAACATAAAACATGAGTGCAAAGTCAGGCATTGTCATGCCTGTTGTATTTGTAGGTGGTTTTGCTTTCCTGTGTTTCAAATACTCCAGACTTAATTAATGTCAGTAGAGATTTCTAGTACATGTGGGTCTTTTAAAATTTAATAGCTTTGCTTTCCCATCTAAATCTTTTCTTATTTTCTCTGTCTAGCTTCTCTTTGGTTTTGGTCTGTTTTCTCATTCCCCTGGCTGCCCTTACTTGCATAAAACTTCTTAGCATTTGTAATAATTTTAGAGCATGAACTGGATATACAACTAAATAAAGGTCCTGTGGATACCATTGGAACAATAGTAGGGGGCAATGTGTAGTACTTGGAGTTCAGTTTTGGCATACTCTTCATGCAGATTAAAGTTTCAACAAGTGACTGAAGCCAAAGGGCATCAGCATTGTATGTTTATCATGGATATTACTTTGGGATTGTTACCTTAGTAAACAACTTTGGATCTTGTTAGGTAGCTAGATTTTCATATAAAATTAGTTTTTCATTGGCATTTGACTGTGGTGTTAGTGGTTATAAAGGAGTAGTATATGCTGTTCACTGTATAAGCAGTAGGGGAGGGATTTTTCTTCAGTTTGCAATCCTGAATCCTGGAGTGAGCCTTGAATTAAAACAGACCTGCAGGCTGAACGTTGGAGAAGGTGCCTAAGTGGTGGATAAACCTGAATTCCAATTAATTTTCAGCAGAGATTTAATTTCATGCCTCGAGAATTTTATAGTTTTGTTTTTCTAAACAAAAGGTATTGTGTCACTATATTAGCTTTTAAAATTAAACAGGTATTTTAATAATTTCCTTAATTATTCCTTTAATTTTTTACTGAGAATGAGGTTTATGGTATCAAGGACAGTTTTAATTGTGTTAGAATACTGCATGATATGGTATGTGGCATTTTTGTGTAACAGCTGTGTTTGGCCTTTGCACTGAAGGGTTTGTGCCTAATGAATGTTAGAATTCTAGTAAACTAAATCTGCCTATTTTATGCTTGACACGGTGAGCTTATTTTTTAATGTATGTATATAATTTTTCCCCCATCATTTTGCAGCTACTGTGTATCTTTGTCTAATATGGGTTAATTGTGTTACTTGTTTTGGAATTCACATATTAGCATTGCAAAACACTTGTCTGTCTTTGCATATAAACAGAAAAAGGTAATATTAAACTGCATAGACTTACGACTACTGTATACTCCTAAGGCATTTAGTACATGAAATTTATTTTGTGCGTAATTTTTAAGTGGCTGCTGACTATTTTTAATACAAAATTGACTTCTGGATGTTGCTTTATGTATGTAAATAAAATGCATATTATTAAAGGACTGAGTTAATTACAGTTTCTTGTTAACTGACCTGATAGAGATAGAGTTGAATGTTCTATAATGTTTGTATCTATTGTGGAAACAGAATCCAGTTCATGTCTAGGTTTGCACGGGCATTCTTTGCACAGAAGATTCCTTTGGAGAAAGTAAGGCAAAATCTATTTGGACAGTTCTCAAGATCTTAAGTTTCACATGCAGCAAGCTGCTTGAATTTCTAGAACTGTTGCACGATAGTATTCCAAAATCTTATTTCTAAGAGACTAATGGGTGCAGTGAGGTAGTCTTTGCAATCTTGTATTTTGCCCTGTTTCCTTACTGTGCCATTCAAAAACATTTTTCTGTAATCAACAATTTCTCAAAATCTGCACTTACGCAAAAAGTTAAACAGCAACAATGACTGCTGCAGAAATAAATATCTGTACAAAAGAGTTGTATGAAGATAGGATACAGCTTGTCTTTTTATGAAGCAAATGTAGTTTATTACAGTGCCATTATACAAGGGCAGTTGTTTACCTTTATACAGGGGCTGTAGGTTATGGTTATACAGTCATTCACATCTTTTTCAAATGTAAAGTACTCAACTTCTCAAATTTTTAAAATGTTTTTGTATTAGGTATTGATTATGGATCTATATTTCATGGAAATACTTCATCACATTGTAATTCATGTAGTAAAGGTAAACTTCCTAAAGTGCTGAAAGGAGGTACTTCTCTGTTTTTTCGGTGGTTGTGTTTTGGTTGTTTTTTGTTTTGGTTTTTTTTTAATTGAGTTGAATTTTTATGGATATCTTACATGAGTTCTTTTTTGTTTCTCTGAAATGTAGACAGCTGATAAACTTAGATTTTATATTCAATTTACTACATCCAGACTTCTAATTAGAGGATAAGGAAATGTCATTAGTCCAAGTTATCTGTGTGCACTGGAGAACAATGTTATGAAACAAAAAGCCAATGGTGATTGATTGATTGATTGATTTATTTATTTAAGCACACTCCTGTTTTTCCAGTAGGCTATCTCAATGCAATTCAGTGGGAATGGGTCTCTATTTTAGTATTGCTGTATTATGCAGCCAGTTGCTCCTTTGTGTGGTCTAATCAAGTACACCATTTTGCCAAAAAGTAAAAGCTAATTGCAGTTTGTGATTTTAGGTGATTCTTGAGATGAACAATCTGTATGAAACTGCTCATCAGCTTCTAGTGTCATCATGGAAGTGTTCTTTATCTGGTTTGTGGATTTGTTATATTGCATGCTTAAAAAGGGCCCATTAGAAACAATTGTCAGTGACTTCTGAGGTATGTCAGTAGTTTGTTGGTCAAATAATTGATTTGTATGCTTCGTGTTGGTAGGATTCCTTTATGGAAATAACCATTGCCCTATAAGTTTCTGGTAATAATAAGACCACAAGATGACTAGCACCTGTAAAATGGTTGTAGTCTGTAGAGATTAAATGATACGTGTTGAAAGAGAATCCTTAAACAATTTCTTAAGAGTTAGACTTATGAAAACATAGTAAAAATTGTTTTATTCTTTTTATAATGAGATTATGGAGATTTTAGGGAAGAGTTGTGATGCGCCGAGAGACTCCACAACTAATTAAAGTTGTTAAATGCTTTTAATGGATCAGTTACGATGCCGGATGCATGGGAGGTCGTCCTCCAAAGACATGCATACCCTGGCAATGCTCAGCTTGGTATTTATCGAGTTACAAGTTACATGTGCCTTAAAATTACACAATACGCGTATACATGTTCATTATCTATCCCCGCTTCATATTATAATTAGCTCAAAAGTCATTAGCATTTTAATGTGCCCGCGCACTGCTGCCTGGTGGTCGTGTGCTGGGGTCTCTGGGATGAAGTAAGGTTCCTCCTCAGGCTTGAACTTTTTACCCTGCTTCCTTGCGCATGCTCTCTAAGTTCCTGATCCAAGTCCGTACTCCAGGGCTGGTTCCAGCTGGTTCCGGGATCCGAAACCAGGACCTGTGGTCACGGTTTCTACCCCTTATCAATGGCCCTACATCCTCCCCCTTCTGCTTGGCAAGCATAATTAAGTATCGAACAAGCAATATCTGTTTAACAAGCAGCTGCAAAACTTAGCAATACCAGTAATGCTAAGCATGCTAAGTAATACAATAAGCAATTAACCCTTAAATCCTAAACCCCTCTGTATCAGTTGCTTGTGAAGTATTTACTCATCATCAGTGAGGTCCCAGCTGACTGGAAGCTGGTGATCATTGTCCTGATTTTCAAGACGGGCATTAAGGAGGACACCAGAAATTACAGGCCTGTCAGTCTCACTTCAGTACCTGATATAGTTATGGAGGAGATTATTCTGGGGGGTGTTGAAAAACATCTGAAAGACAACACAGTCAGCAGTCACACCCAGCATGGCTTCATGAGAGGAAAGTCCTGTCTGATTTTGTTTTATGACAAGGTAACCCGCCTAGTTGACCAAGGGAATCCAGTTGATCTTTTTGGTTTTCAGTAAAGCTTTTGTTACTGTCTCTCACAGGATCCTTCCGGATAAAAGGTCCAGCACACAGCTGGGTAAACACACTGGGAGATGGGTGAGCAACTGGCTCACGGGTTGGGCACAAAATCAATGGGGTGACATCAGACATTGCTAGGGGGGTTCCACAGTGCTCCATCCTCAGGCCTGTGCTCTTCAACATCTTCATAAATGACTTGGAACACAGCACTGGAAGAGATAATGAGCAAAGTTCACAGATGATATAAAACTGAGAAGAGCTGCTGACTGTCTTGAGGGCAGGGAGGCCCTGCAGAGAGACCTCAATAAATTGGAGGGTTGAGCAATCCCCAACCAAGTGAAGGTCAACAAGGGAAAGTGCTGGATTCTGTGCCTGGGATGGGACAGCCCTGGATGTATGGACAGACTGGGGAATGAGAGGCTGGAGAGCGGTGCCATGGAAGGGGACCTAGGGTCCTGGTCAATGGCAAGTTGAACACGAGTCAGCAGTGCCCTGGCAGCCAGGAGGGCCAAGCGTGTCCTGGGGGGCATCAGCTTCTTGCTAGCTCGGCAAGGGAGGGGATTGTCCCACTCTTCTCTGGGGGTAGTTTTGGGTACCACAACATAACAAGATTAAACTATTAGAGATCATCCAAAGGAGGGCCATAAGGATGATGAAGGGTCTGGAGTGGAAGCCTTATGAGGAGCAGCTGAGGTCACTCAGTCTGTTCAGCCTGGAGGAGACTGACCTCATCACAGTCTGCAGCTTCCTCGTGAGGGAAGGAGGACAGGCAGACACTGATCTCTTCTCTGTAGTTCCCAGTGGCAGGACCTGAGGAAATGGCCTGAAGTTGTGTCAGGGGAAGTTTAGGTTGGATATAAGAAAAAGGTTTTTCAGAGGGTAGTGGGGCACTGGAAAAGGCTTCCTGGGGAAGTGGTCACAGCACCAAGCCTGACAGAGTTCAAGAAGTGTTTGGACAATGCTCTCAGGCTCATGGTGTGACTCTTGGTGATGATGCTGTGCAGGGCCAGGAGCTGGACTTGGTCCTTGTAGGTCCCTTCCAACTCAGTATATTCTGTGATTTTGTGATCTTGTCAATGGATGGAGGTAATAGCTGATGAAAACGGACATTATTTTAGTATTTCGATTGGCTATTTTGAGTCTTTTTATCCATAACATGAAATAATGAAATCTTATTTTAGATTTCTCTTTTTTGACTGGTGGCATATGTTCTTGACATGTATAGCATTTCTCAGGTATCTTGTGCTCAGGTATTAGTGATATTCAGAGGCTGTAATTTGAAACACACTCTTGTAATAAATTGCTCTTACTATAATCAAGATAACCAAAGATTTTTGTTTCAGGAAATGTAGCTGGTATTTATGGGTTCTCTTGAGAAATCTTTCTTAAAATTCAAATTTCTAAAAAAGTATTTATGTGAAAATGGTACCCTCAGTCAAAAAGATCTGCATTTTCGTTTCATTTCTGCATGTTTTTTTTCTGGCTAAACTACATTTTCATTTCTTTTTGCTTGTGTTAGTGTTACAGAACAAACAGATACTGGTGAGTGAGCAAGGTTCTATTCCATTTCAGGCACCATTAACGGAATTGTTAACCACTTTATGTCATTAAGATTTTTGATTTTAGTGATGCTTGAGCAAGAAAGAGGTCAGATGTCTGTAAATGTGCGGTCCTTGCAGGAAATAAAAAGTGCTGCGAACTGAGTCTGTTTGGTTTGATTGCTGTTGGGGCAGCAAGGAATCTAGAGTTGAGCTGTCTTTGTGGTGGCACTGGCCATTTTGTGTTATGGTAATTTCTCAAGAATAGCACCAAGAACGGGTCTATTTTTATAAATATTTAATAAGAAACAAGCTTCACAGTAAAGAGTCAAAGTTGAAAGTAAGGCACAGGAAGCTGAAAAGCCTTACTCATGACATGCCACATAATCTGGGAGTAGAGCACATGTCTCGCATTTAAATTAGTTTTGTAGATATTGGGCTTTACTACCTTCTTAATAGAGAAGCAGTTAATAGATGTTGATAGAGACAGGTATTCACTGGCATGTATTTTTGATTTATGCTTTTTATTAATACTGCATGTATTCAGGATTTTGACATAACTGTTAATACAGTGTGGGCAGTTTCAAGAAATGCACAAATAAAATTGGCAGGTGTTTACCTTGCATTTTGTTAATGTTTCTTTTCATTTTCTGAAATTCTTTCTTTTTTTCTTTTGCCTCTGCTGTATAAGTATCTTCATTTTTACTTTATATCAGTAGCAGTTAAAAACAAAAAAATCATACAAACATCACCACAATGTGACTTGATGTCACTAGCTTTTTCTTTTTACTCAGTTGAGTGCAGCAAGATTTGATTTTGGTTCAGAATGATAGGTGTTTCTCTTTCCATGAATGAATACTTATTTGTCTTATGTCTTTTTATGTTGCAGATGGACATTGTCATAGCAGTTACTTCTTAGTGCAAAGTGTCAGAATGCAGATTATTGTGCTTTAACAGATAACTTTTATTACTTCTGCTTGTGCTAAACGAAGTTGGGAGCCTTCAGTGAAAAAAAAAACCCAACCAAACCAGACAAACTGATACTTTTGGATTTTATTTATAGGGAGAATTCCAAAGAGGAGCAAACATTCTGAAGTTTAATGGTGATGTACAATGTATTTTCATTAGCTTTAGAGTTCCTCAGGTTTTTCTGTCATTTATCATATAGGGCTCTGATGCTTTGATTTTGCACATTTGAAAATCCATTTTTTATCCATGAGTAGCTCAGAAGAAATTTTTATTCCCAACTTCAGTTGGCTGTGGTAACTTTTCTGTAGCATTACAATTCTCAAATGCCTACTATAGAGATGAAGACCTGTTGAACTTAATTACACTGAGATATGGCATGCATTCAGTCTGTGACAAAGAAAATGTGTTCTTTTCTCAATGGAAATGTTTAAAACCTGACATGATATATCTTAAATCATGGAAAGTAAATGAGAATTTAAGACTTCCGTGTTTTGGGTAAGAAAAATATATACACAGACTTTGCGAGGTTACTGAATCTTGACACTGAGGTACTGTGTGGGTTTTAGAAAGGAAGTGGCTTATTTCAGGGAAAAATGTGTCACCAGCAATGAAAAGCTTTTTAAAATCCTTTGAAATACATTTTTGAGATTCTCCTCATACATACTGTACACCTACACTGGAAAAAGTGACACTCCAGGCTTTTTCTGAGTTTTCCTTTATGGTCCTCTCACACTAGTTACTTTTGTTAGGACAAAGTGTAAACCAATACAAAGTCAGTCATTTCCGTAGTTGACTGTATCATGTATGAAAATGGGGTGTTTTGCTTGGAAGCTAAGAGAACTTGGATGAAACTAAAAATGACTGTGTCCTTTTTAGAATTTTGGGATTCCAGAAGAACCAGAGATCCTGGGGAAACTGTAGCTCCATTTGTTCTTACAGGTCACGGTAAAGATCAACTATCACTTGGTTTTCTCAGTGTCGTTGGAAGGTAAAGTGAAGAATTTACTAAGTTCTCAGGTGGGGTTGCTGGGGTGTCAGGAAGGTATAATTGGAGTCAGAATTTTTTAAAATCCTGCCTTAAGGATGAATGAATCGCTGCTGCTGTAGTGCTATCGTGTATCAATTTAGAGATTGTAAATCCCACCTGAAGTTTGCACTTGAGTACCCAAAGCAAGGCTGTTGGGAATGCTGACACAGGAGTATTTCACAGCTGAAAACTAATGCATTTCAGCTCTAGAAACTAGTAAGACATCTAAATGTTAGAAGTGGCATATCCCATCCAAAATAGTAGGAGCAAAAGAAACAGTTTAAAATACATTACCTACTGATAAAAAGGAGCTTGAGTGCTAACAGGAAACCTGAGAGAATTCAGAAAATAAGTTAAAAAGTAAAAGCCAGGAAGGTGTAAAAATGCAAGCTTTAAACACAAAATTACTTCACAATGTCTGTTATATACTAAGTGTCTTTCACTACAGATACTGTTCCTTCCCTAGAAAATTTGTCACATCAATGCAAACTTCATCTCTGTACTGTCTTCTGGACGTATTTCTGCAGTATTGTGGACGATTCAGAATTGTTACAGAGCATATTAGTTGCATAGTCTAGAGTATTATGGCACATACGTATCAGACATAACAGAAATGCCACCACTTGTGTGCCTCTAGTTATAATTGAACTGTTTCCTCCTTGGGTGACAAGGTATTACCCATTTTTCATCATCTTAGCTTCTGTGTTCTTTGACAGCCTTTCAGTCTTCAGTGTGGACACTTAAAAATGTGTGAAGTACCAGTTTCCTCCCTTCTGTTATACTTGTGATGATTGAAATGGCCATTAAAATTAAAACTCATGAGTCTACTGTCAGAATCCCTGGGAGAAAGTAGAAATTCATGCTTAAAATGCCAAAAGCTTGGAAAACTAGCTAATTTTATTGTGGAAAATACTTATGTCTGCAGAAGTTGTAATGCTATATTGTCAAAGACATGGAAGAGCTTTGAGTGGTTCTTGCTTCAGTTATTTTTCTATATTTTTACTTCCTATAAAAGCTCACCCTAAGTGGAAATTTTGTATCTAATTAATTCCAAAATATGAGTTGAAGTTATTTTGGGTACTCCTTGTTCGAGTCCCTGCTGCAACTTTTTGTGGTTTTAGAATCACATTTTCCTATTTTTAATGTTTTCCTCTTCCCTATTGCTGACCCACATAAACAGGAAAATGACTAACTTTGCTTGTCCACTAGGTGAGATGGCGTAACTGTGTATACACCAAGTGCTGTGCTTAAGTTGAAGAAAGGAAAAAAAGTGCTACCCAAAGATGTTAAATAATCATTTTTCAAGGCAAAAATTTGATGCTTTTGATGCTATTTTTAGGATAACATGTATGCAAACAAACTATTACAAGATTGTAGATGCTATCTGTGTGCTTACAGGTGCTACCGTAAACGTGAAGTGTAGAGAAAAACATCAAGCAATGAACTTGAGTCCATGCAAGTTCCCTTCTTAAGTCATGATAGAGTGAAATGCACTCCTTGAGTCTGGCAAATGAAATTTTTCTGGCATTGATCCGCATCTGATAAATCTTCCAAAGCTTGTCTAAAACTATAGGCTGTACTTTACTATATTCAATTTTCTTCTAAACTCAGATATGCAGCTTTGTATGAATCAGTTTATATCTCTGAACTATTTTGGCAATGAAGAATAGGGTCTCCAGTGTTATGTTTCACATCACACATATATATAAGTTGTTGTTTTCTAAATACGATTCTCTCTTTTTCGATAAGTCTCAATTTCTTCTAGTCTTAATTGAACAAGTTCATCTTTGATAATGCTGGAATTCAGATAAGTTTGGCTGATGCCAGATGAGTTCATAGGAATATGTGGAATAAATTTTCAGAGTAATAATATATATAAGTATTGCAAGTGTAGATAAGTAATGCAGATAATGTAAAACACGCTGCAATTAAAAAGAGAAAACTTCTTATGCTGAAGTGTGGTGCAATTTGTATAAATTTTTCCTAAATTTTAATGCAGAACAGACAGGGTTTTTAAATGTATTTTGTGTTTCTCAAATGTGTGCTACTGTTTATGTCAAGTAGCTTTTTTGTACCTTGCTTACGTCAGCTTGGCCAGTATCTGCACTCTTCCTTGCAGTGGTTCCCTGATAAATACAGTTAGAGCTTAATTCTAGGATTTTATATCAGTTAGCCACTCAAAGGCCTACTGTCAGCTTAATCATCAAATTAATGTTTGGTTCTCTAAATCTGTAGTAATGTCCAGTGTTGCTGGTAGCATCCCTAATGTATTCCTTAGGGAATTATGTCTTTCTGGTATATAATCTGTTGTAACTAGGTGTTTGTACAAACTGCGTAGTGCACAGCAGTGGTCCAGGAAAACTTTGGGACTTTTCAGATAGCTTAAGTTTAGTCTCCAAATTTGTAGTAATAGTTGTGTGAACTTTTTTTCAGTTGTATTTTTTTTTTTTCTGCTAATATGTTGGTTTTGATACTGTGGAGATCCTGGACTGCAGATAAATTAAGTACCTTTGATCAGCCTACTGCATTGATGCAGCTTAAGTTTGTTTCGCAAGTTAGATTCAGAGATCTTTACCAGTTTCACACCTAGCATTCAAATATTCTTTGTATTGCCAGTAAGATACTTAAATAAGAAAGAATGCTAAAGCTTTTTTTTTTGTAATTTTAGTAGCCATTGCTTCCTCTTCATTTCTGCCCTTCCTCAAATGTTCTCTATTTATGAACAGGACAAGATGACAAGATGTGGCAAACTAATTCTATTTATTTAGGAAATGAACAATAGGGTGCCTTCCATTAGAATTAAAGGAAGCAGCAAAAGTAGATGTTGAATGAAGCCTGTTGATCTTACAGTGAAGACAAACAGAAAATTTCACAAAAACGGAACTAGAAGAAAATTATGTGACAGTAAAGTATGCCTTAGTAGTATCAAACTTCTTTATCTAACAGTTTCCATCTCAAGCTTTGAGAATATGGTCATCCTTTCCTGTAGGTGTATTTAGTTATTGTCTTTTGTTAAAGATAGCTGCTGTTGAGTAGGTTTTTGTATGTGATAATTGAACTTTGATCTGTGCAGCACTGAGGACAGAACTGTGATTGCACTCTTTCTTTCCAAAAGGCAGGAGTTGCTCAACTTTTGAGGTACATGCAAAAAAAAAATGTCCTTTACAGCACAGTAATATCTGGAAAGTCTACCAGCAGGAGATGCTAGTGGTGATGTAGCTAGTTATATCAGAAAAGCTGAGCTTTGAATATCAGTAGTAAGGTAGAATAAAATGCTGGTTCACCAGCATAGTTATGAGTCAAGGTCTCTTCCAGTTGAGAGCAGTCATGTGAGGAATAACACAACTTCACATACCCCATTATGTTATGGACAAATTACCAAGAACTAGTAGATATGAGTGTGACTGGACTTGAAGCCTCATTTCCCTTTGTTTCTCTTCTGATGTTCCAGCATGAGTGGCAAATAGTATTGAGAGGGGAAGATGTTTTAAATGGTATCTAATAAAAAATAGGGAGAGCACCCTGCTGAATAATAGCCCATTGTGAAATATAATCTCTAGTATTGAATTGTAGGTTGTGAGCATATTGTAGAAACATGTGATGGTGCACCTACAACCTTTGGTTTCATGATGTAAGAACACTGAAAACAAAATTCAGCGGGAAGGAGGAAATCTTAAGTGTTTTCTCCTGGTATTAAGTTTTTAAAATTGAATGCCTCTAGAGTACTTAAACTGTCCCAGCTACATAGCAATAATTTATAAATCTAATATTTTAAAAATTATTTTAGGCTGAATCTGATATAAGAAAAAGTGTTAAACTTCACTGAAATTTCTAGGAAAGAATTGTGATCCTGCAGTTATTTTTTTAACCCTCCCCTACTTAATATGTTGATGTTGAGTAATAATGCAAAATTGAACTAATAGCATAAACCATAATCCCTTAATCTGAAATCTTGGAACAGTTAAGGAGGGGAAGAATATGTTGATCAATATTAGTCTTCGGAGTCTATTCGGAGAAAAAATGCAAAGGAGAAACAGCACCTTGTTAATTATTTTGCTTGGTTCTCTTAAGTGTTTTGCTTCATTATTTTACATTTAATCCTAGTAAAACAAGCACTATCAAAGGTGTTTGTTCACTCAGCAGGTTTCCTTTGAACAGATTGCGTGAAGTGTTTAACCTTGACGTAATTTACATGTGCAAAGATGAAAATGTATTTTTAATTCCTTTTGTTTCCGATTTGTTCTTTTTTAACATTTATCCCTTCTGAATGGTAAAAATCTGAACACTTAACATTTTTACCTTCAAAGTAATTGTTCAAGTGGCTTTTAAATTTATGCATTTAGATTGCTGCTAAAGATTCAGTTTTTTAAAATAAACTCAGTTAGTGTATTATTTAACTTTTTACAAGGTTTTTCAGTAGCTGCTTAAATTTTGGATATTAAGCGATTAGTTGGAATAGCAAAAGAGGTAAGATTTTCAAGTTACGGTACCTTTGAGCTATTCTGTTTTGTAAAACTGTAAATACCATCTCTCCTGCTCTATCGTCTTTATTACACCTTTAATTAGGGGCCTATCAGCTCCTAGGTCTGTGAGTTCTATATTGGTACCTGTCACCTGTCAGAGGTACCTTATCCATCATTCAGGTGCATTATTAGTTCATGTGAGCTATTTACAATAGTTAGATATTTAGCTTACGTAAAGTATCTGCATGCACTGCTACAAATACCCGCTCTAAAAAAAAATTTCTATTTTCTTGGGGGCACACAGCCTGTTCTGCTAGATTGCCTTAAAAAAGTGAGAGCAAGTATTAGGTGTAACGTCTTAGTTCATATTTCACTTCTTTATCTTGGGTTTTGGGATTTTTTCTTCCAGAGTAAAAGGTGTTGTTTATTCACTGAGCTAGAGGCCTTACATAGAACACAACTGTTTCTGAAGGTGAGCTTGTAAGGGTATCAGTCTTGTGTTTTACTCGTTTTATCTTCACTGGAGCCTACCTTCCAGCATCATTATTTCCATTCTGGTTAATACTGTCAGCTTTTTCCTTGTCAGTTTCCTCAATTTATTGAAATTGCTCCCAAGAAACCCAAACACTAAACGTTGTTTTGTGACAGTTTGGAAAATGACTGTGTCTAATTTATTTGATCAAAATGATACTTTTTAATGATTTCTATTTTGGGATTGAAAATAGCACACTTGTTTTCACTGTATTATTGTTGGCAATTTTTTTTGGTGTTCTTATATCTAATTGTAGTTTTCAATATAGAGAGCTGTAATACTCCTTGGTAGATTTTTTATATTATGAATATTTAGGGTATTATTTATGTTTCAGAGGAAAATGTTCTGGAACTTTATTAATCTTTGTTCCTTAGTATCTTTTTCTTCAGCAGCAGTTTTCTTTCTTAGTGAGAGCAGCACAATGTCCTGAAGCCATTCTTCTTGAGTTCAAATCTCCACTATGGCTATGGGCTCTAGAAGTCAAGTGGCGTTTAAGTATTTGTAGCACAAATGCAAGCTAGGTCTGCTTTGAGTTCTGTATATGAACAAATACTGAACATAAAGATGGTTCTGAACTGAGGCTCACACCCTAAGCTGGTTAGTAGTTATAGTGAAGTGCTTTTTAGTGGGAAGGTTGTCTCTTGCCTAAGTAGGAAAAAAACCACTCAAAAATACCAAGAGCCTGAACATTTACTGTGCTGTGGATGATACCCATATCATCCACAGTTTCTGTCAGTCATAGTAAAGACGGTACTTAGTTTTGCCAGATCCCAGAGAAGTATCCTAACTACTGGCTGGGGGAAATGTGTCCAGCTGTGTTGAGTAGGAGGTGGTGGGCATGGCAAGAACGATCAAGAAGTCAGTTTCATCAAACCAAAAAAAACTTCTTGTAATCTGAACTGTTCCACATAATGTGCTTCCATCTTTTCAGTTCCATTTCTGCTGGCAATCCCATACCTCCACTCCTACTGTCTTTACCTTTAATGAAATTCTAGTAAATACTGTCATTTCCTTTCATCTTCATTATAGGTAAAGCTTTCAAAATGGGAGCATTTGGCTGACTTTTTGTAAAATACGTAAGTAGAATATGTCTATTTTTTTATCTTTTTAAGGGAAAAAAACGCACAAACTGAATGAGGACATCTCTGAGGATTTGCTGTTTGATTACCATAACCTTGCAAGCAGAAATGCAAAAGTCAATATCAGTCAGTGAGTTTCTCCCTTGTAGTCATGAACAACTCCTAGTTTTTGTTATTAAGTGCATTTGTATTTCGATTTATAGTAAGGGATGGGTGTTTGTGCATACACAGTATGATGAGTAATTGCTGTACTGCTGGACCTTGATTTTTTTTTTCTTCTAAACTATACTCAACCTGTTGAACACTTGCTTCTTTAAAATCACATCTTACATAAGCCCCTGAACTGCTTTTTTCAATAACTGATAAATTTTTGATATATGATTAGGCTTTTGGCATTCTGAAGCCACCAATCTTCTGCTCTGAAATGTGCCTTATGCTGTGGCACTGCCCTATGCAGTCTGCATTGCCATCTCTGAAATCATGGGGAGGCATCGGGTAAATCTGCATTTCTTATACAGAACTAACTTTGCAGAGAAACAAAAAAGTGAATGTGTGGACAAGTAAAAATTTTCAAATTTGAGTTTTAAGAGAAAAAATTATTGATTTGCCCACAGGTATGTCAGCTCTGGCTCTGTTCAGGATCTCGTGTGATTGTAATGTCACCACCAGAGTGCGAGGGTTGAGAATTTGGAGAACCTAAATTAAGTAAGGCTTTAGCTAGTCTTACCTAGAAGTTTTTACTACACTAAATATTTGCAATTTTCTGTAACTTAAAAATGCTAAAAATATTGGCAGCTTTAACAATCATGGGGTAGTAAATATGTTTTCTTCTGCAACTTTAAACGGCTACCTCATTAAGTTTCTGGAGAAAATTTGCAGAATGGTTGTGGAAAAGTTGAACAAATGTAAGATGGTTTTACTCTTCAAACACAGTTTGCTTCTATGTTTTTCATGTTCGTTGTTCTTACATTTAAACTTCTGTTTCATACTGAAGTAGTTTCAGTGCATAAATAAAAGTTGTGGAGCAGGAAAGCTTTCTTTTTGTAAAATGCATTGCATTCCTTCAATACAATCAACAGGAGTGTACTTGCATAAATAACATTGATGTGTAAAGGGCATGATGTTGTTTCTGAATTATCCGGATGATATGCAGGCAAATAGCACCATCCTCTGGCATTATATATAACATTAGTTATGAATTAAACCTGAAATTGCTCTTTGTTATTTTTGGAAATTCGATATAATTGCAATAGAATGTACATATTGTACTTTCAGTTTTACATACTCATTTTGGGCCAAGGTTTAACAGAAATTCTGGTAATTTGCATGGACTCTGTGTTCTGTTCAATTAAGTGACTGGCTAAAGGGGATATCTTTTTAGGGTTATCCTGCCCATAGTGCTGACTCTGCTCTTTACGTGACCATTTATGGTAGGAAGTTGCACTTCAGAAATATCAGACCGAGCTTTTTCTAAATCTCAGTGAAAGACAATTCACAGTCATTTAAGAAAAAATCGTTGAGTTAGAAAACACCACCAACGACTTATGGTTGTGTATCTGGGGGAGAGTAAAACTGCTGTAACAGAACAACTGCAAATATCTAATAAATTATTTTACAGGAGATCGTAGCTTCAGTCACAGATTGAGAATGGGTATCGTTGGCATTGCTAGAGTGCAGAGCAATACACCTCCCACAAATTAGGTTTCAGTAGTTACAGGATGAGTTGTGCTGAGTTACGGTCATGTGAAGGACTGGATTTTAGTCCATTGAACTGTGAGCAGTAGGTATGAGAAATACCACAGGGACATTCTTTTGAAAAACCTGGTGGATGAGAAAGTTGCTTTTTCACTGTTGAATTCCTATTGGACCTCTACGCATTTTATGTATCAGAAACATCAAAAGGAGACAGCTGTTTGGGTACTCTAAAAGAAAACATGCACCACCCCGCAGTCCTCCTTTCTGTACAGGAGAACTCTGTTCTTTTACAGGGGAGGTGTTGGCTTATTGAAACTGGAAATCTGGAGTTTTGCTGTAGCATCAGTGCCTGTCTTTCCCCGAACAGATTAACCGTGAATGCAAACCATAACAATTATCCATGTTTCTGGAAAGACTGTACTGATGGTCTATGTATAGAAACTGGTCTGTGCATTTCTTTGCTATTGTGTGTTGCTTAACCATAATTTCATAAAAATTGGAATGTTGTATTAAGCATCCAAATATTGAGACATACAAGTTTAAGTTGTGAGAATGCTGAAAGCTCCCAGTTGTAATAGACGAAAGTCTTATATAAAAGAATATATTTATACTCTGTTCTCTGAGACATGTTTCTGCAACATTAGATATTCTAAATAAAATGTACACCATTCACTGGAATGATTGAAATAAGCAGTCACTGGGAAAAAATAGTTTTAATAGATAACATTAATTTTGTGCTGCTTGCAGGCTTGACTGTGTGTAATTTAAATAAGTCCTGATGGCCAGAAAATTCTCACAGGAAGATGTTTGTTTCAGGCAAGAAGAGCAAGAGAATGCAGCTGTAACTGACTGCTGGATTCTGTATCATTTGGCTTCATTCAGGGAGGTAGTATTGATGGCAAGAGACATGGTGAGACTCCAGAAATTTTGGCTGTGTTTCAGACAGGAAAGAAAATGTGTTGTTGCCTTGTTATAACATATTCCAGTCTATCTGCTTCAACCTGTACTAACATCAGTGTCTGTGTCCTTCTAATCCTTTTAACTTATTCAGTTGTGTTCAGTTTTTTTGTTGAATTTCTTTGTGCCCTAAACACAGTATTTCCTCGTGTCATTCCACATTTTTCATTGCCATTGCGTTCATTTTTTCTACTTCATAATTTCTTATCTAGCCATTCCCAGTTTCCTACCTATTTTTCCCCTCATTGGCCATTATTATTTTCCATGTTTGCTCTTTTCCGGTCATAGTTTGCATTTGCTTTCAGTTCTGCTCCTGTTCTGCTTCCTTTTTTCATGTTTAACTCTGCATGTAACTTGTCATTGAGTATGTGGCCTCTTACTTTCTCCCTCTCCTTACACACAGTTTTTCCCCAAGTTAGGTTGTTCACGATTACTGTCTTGTTTTTTTTTCACAGCTACTCTATCTCTCATTTAATCTTCTCTTCTTGATTGGTTTTCATTCTTCTAGTCTTTGATAATTTGTGTGTCTTGCTGCTTTTCACTTCTCGCTATATGGTTTTCTTCTCTTGCCCTCCAGTTTTGTTTGTTTTTATAATTTACTCAAGACAAATTTATGCCTCCAGTTTATTGATGGAAACTATGGAGACCACAGGAGAGGTAGAATTTGAGTTCAGGCAACACAGCTGTGTCCAGCCTGGACAAAAATAGTTGCAACAGCTCCATACTGAATGTTGATGAAGTGTTTCTGGGACTTAGTTTTAAAAACGTAAGCTGTAAAAGCATGTGCAAACTGTTTTCTAAGGAAAAATCAAGTGGGTTTTCAGAATGTGGAAAGATCACTTGAAGGACTTAGTTTATGCAAATAATAATTTCCTTAGGTGCCATTTTAAAAAATCTTCTGTTGTATCTTTTATCTTCCAGTTTCTCTGTTCTCCTGTTTGGAAGTAAAAAAAAAAAAAAAAAGGTCAGCCCCAGGCAGAAGCCTCACTTGAACACATTAAATTTTGGACTGAGATGCCAGCTTGCTGAAAGTTGCAAACATTGAAAGTAAAGCCAGAGAGGTGAGGAGTGCCAGCTGGCTGTAGCAGGCTGCCAGCCCTTCTGACTGTGGCTGCTGCACACCCAGTTGTTGCAGCTGCATGTAGTGAAGCAAACTGTTTCTGGAACTTCAATCTTGGGGTAGCGAGTTGTGCTGTTTGTGTATTGTGGATCCCAGAAAACTGGCTCATGATGGAGAGACTCAGGAATATCACCACCTGAGCCTACTGTAACCCTCTTCCCTCTTGCTGTATCAAACTTTAAGAACAAAACAAAAGAATTCTTGTAGTTAGGTGCAAGTGGATATTTTTGTTTTCAGCATTTTTCAGTGAAAATGCTTACTCCCAGTTTCATGAAAAAAAAAAATCATGCTCACCATCTGAATTTGCAGAGAAGGTAATAGTTACAACAACGAGACCAAGTTACCTGGAAAGCCCCTGACTGTGGTTTCTATTAGGAAATAACCTTTCTTTTAAAAAGAAAAAGTTCAGTGTTCTTGTTTGGAGAATTGTTTTCAGTAGTGTCTTTAGAATGGCTGTGTCTCATCACTGGGTGGTGACTTAGCAAGTTGCCTTTTCTATTATTTTGGACTGTTGCATTATTTTTGGAAGTGCTGCCGATATACAGTAGCATCCACTTGCATATTGTGGTTCATAGTTGCATAATGTCATACGGTTTCCTAAAAATGGATATTTTGAACTGGTATAATGTAATTACTGAAGTTTGCATATGAAAGGAGTTCTGTATGTTGAAGTTCTCACACATGCAGACTTTGTCACTGCTATTACATCCAAAGACATTTAATTAATGGGCTATAGGGATGATGCACAGCAAATTTTATGCAGGCAAAATGTTTTAAAGGTTCGGAAATCTTCTAAATTTGGGAAATCTGGGATGTTCTGAGTTCCGTGGTCATGTTATGTGCTGGTGGTACACTGTTGAGAGTCTTGGACTTTTGGTATTGTTCTCAGAATTGTGATATGTTGATAATACTAATATACAGTACCAATGCCACTGGTGATACAGTGTGCTGCATCCCAGTGCAAATTTAACTAAACTGCAAGCTGGCACTATATCCTACAGCATTTTGTAGAATTCATGAGTGTCAAATAATTCAGTTGAATTATAAAACCAAAATAAATTATTTTCTGTAGCATATCTCTCTAATTTGACGAGTTTTGATATTTCCTTATGTTATTTTTTCCCATGTGCTGTGAAATTTGAAGAGATGAAAATAAAATTCTACTGTTTTTAAGGCAAATCTAAAAAATTAATTAAAGGCTAGGATCTCCTGAGGTTTATGGCATAAATAGAAAAATGTAAACTGTTTGAAGTTTTTCAGGTGGGTTATGTTACATGATGGATTTATTAGATGTTAATATAAACCCAGATATATGTGAGCAAAGAGGTGATATATGCTTCTGGGCGTGAAATTGTGTGTAATCAGGTGCGTATCTACATCTCACTTGTTGACTCACTCGTGTATTTCAAAATATTTGAAATATTTTCACAATTGTAGGGCCTTAAAATTAGTTTAAAATCATAGCACAGCATATAGGAAGGGAAGTATTGTCTTGAGAGGGGCCTCAGTTGGTAATTCTGCTTTTCAGACAGAACTGTGTCTTCTCATGATGTGCACCAAGCTCACGACACGGTGCACAAAACCAGGGCCCTGTTTTCTTTCAAGTAATTGGTGGCTGTTGCTGTATAATCAGCAGACAGAGGTGCAAGTGGCTTGTTTGTGGTTACATAGAAAGTCTGTAGCAGAGGAAAGGATGCAAACCATATCTTGTAGACTAGAAAGCATGGTGTTACGTGTGTATTTTTTTTCATGGCAGTGCTGGTTTAGACATCATTAGGAGGACCTGCTTAAGTAACTTTATTCTGTCTGTCAAGTGTTCGTTGAATGTAGGATCCTCAGCCCCATTCAAAATTGAAATAGTATGCAGCTGCCTTCAAGTGCACATCCAATTTTAAAAAGAGAAGAATCAGTATAACCAACAAAAATGTCAAAAGCATGCAAGTGAAAAACTAGCTGCAATCTGTCTACAGTTAATTGGAACTTTCCCTTGAAAGTGTGATCCTTTGCCAGTGCTTATATACCATTAGTAGTTGGTTTGTGAGTAGACATGGATTTATTTAAATGGGATTGCCATCTGAAAAAGCATGGGCTCAAGACATGCCTGACTTGTTGACACTGGTCTTTGTTTTTCATGCTGAATTCAGGCATGAAACATTCTGGTTCATTGTATCAGGAACAGGCTTCTCTGTGCAATGGGGTAGTTGAGTGTAAAGTTTCAGTACCAATTTGCAGTTTGATGAGTGGAAGACTGGGAGGAGAAGTTTACGTGTATAGGAATTGAAAGCAGTGGCATTTTGTTTCTGCTGTTGAAACGATATGGTCATCTGAACAAAGTCAGTGTGGATTTAAAAACCCAGTGCTAGTGTGCATTTCTCCAAATATGCCAATATCCATTTAGTGTCAACATGTCTTTCTTGAGAGAGTGGCTGTTTAACAGACTCCTCTTTTCATTCACCTCTCAACTACCTGGGAACAGACTAGACTGTCAATCAACTCTTCCATTTGCTGAAACTTTCCATACCTCCAACAGAATTAGAGAAAAGATCAGTTTTTGTCTTCCTGTTACTTTCCATGTTAAGTATGTATATGAACCAAAAGTGGAAAAAGGACTTATCAAGTCTGTGATGTTTGATGTAGCCAGAGTAATCTTTTGATTTGTTTGTACAGATCTTCTACAGGTACTCCTTACAACTAGTTTTAGGAAAGAAATCCAAAGGGTGTTGCTCACAGTAAAGGAAGATGGTTTACTAAATCTATATACTTCTGCTATTCCATCTTGAACATCTAGAGAGACTGTATTAATTTTTAAAGACTGTCCCTATGTTTTACTTCTTTCCTGCGTATGTATGTGTCTATGTCATGTTTATCAGCCTGCAGGTACTTTTTTGTGCCATCAGATTTTGGGATTCTAACAATTTTGAAGTTACATCAGGTGTCATTAGTACTTTTTGAAGTAATACTTTTTGACTAAGTCAAAAGTCTCTTAAGTCAGAAGACCAACTGGCAGTCACAGGAAAGGTAAAAACACAGCAAGGAATAATAGAAGAGAACTTTGTTGAGGTGTCATACTCTCCAGTTGTACTGGAGTAATGGCAGTGCAGGTCTGTCTTTGGTGTTAGGCTCATCCCAGTTTAATAGTGAGACAAGGTTCATCACTACCTGTTTAGTTCTGTAATAGTGTTTGACTTGCAGCTACAGTGTGCTTCAGCCTGGGTACTCTGATGTCAGTGCAGTCTAAATACCAAATACCTCTCTGGAAGCTACCTGGCTTAAAAGAGGCTAGAAGTTTGGGGTTCTAAACATTCTGAATTGTGAGAACTACCATTCTGATAAGCCTTTAAGGTTTTACTTTTTTATTTTCTGTTTTAGTTTTTATGATTTAGAAATGTATACTATGTGTTTTCATGGAAGGAAAATCATTAAATTTTTCTAGTGTTAGGTCAATCAGTGCATTTAGTTGTAGGGATACACGCTTAGATTTACTTCTTGTGGTGCTAGAGTAGTGAAATGTAACAAGGAGGTATTGGGGCTTTTTTTGGAGTTTGTGAAAGATATATGTGTTTTTATTTTATGTGTACTCTTGATTTATGAAACGTTGCCATTGAATTACCTAGGTATGTGTTTGAGAATGTCCAAACAGCAGTAGGCATGAAGAACTTTATGAAGGCCTTCTTGGCAAAAATCTGTATATCCTTGTAATCCTTTCCCTTCAAAAGCTGATTTTCCACAGCTGCTCTTGTCCTAATCAGATTGGGATTACTGTTTCTACATTTTTTTCTGGGTTTGTAGTGCACTTCAGTTGCCATAGGGTACCCTGCCTGTAGATTAAGAAGTGTTTTAAGAATTGTATCAGCTTTGTGCATTGACTTCCTTTTAGTTCCAAGGTGCAACTTAAGGATTTGCATGCAATCTGTTAAGTGCCAAATAACTTTTGCTTTGCCTGCTAGAGCAGATAAGAATTTATCATGCAGTTTTCTCCTGTTCCCTATAGATTAGATAGTAAAGTATACTCCCTTCACAGCCTTCTGTCCTTTGTAATGAAGCCATAATTATTAATCTTTATTGGCGCCTGCAATGCATAAAAGACAGACTTGGTCCTTATCTCAAATGTGCTGCTTGATTTTATTGTACTTGGTTATAAAAACATTGAAGGCAGAAAATTGTATTTGATGCTTCTATCAGTAGTGTTACTAATAATTCTTGCCTTGTCTTTTCATCTGTTTGAATGTCGCCATTCTGGGATTATTTCTATGGTTTGATTTGTCTTTTTATGATGCCAGTCTGCTTCCTTGCTTCACCTATGCTTTAGTATTTATTTATTTGTATAATTATTTATTATTGTTATTGTTACTTATAAAACTAAAGTATATATATAAAGAAAGAAAAAAAACCACCCAAACTGTCAGTTTTAATGGACTATTATTATTTTACTTCCTCTTGTTCTTTGTGATTTTAGTTTTGTATCTTCTTTCAACTTGCAGTTTCCTAAATTCTAGTTTTATTTTCTGTGTCAAATAATCCATTCGTTGAATGTATTTTGTCTCCTTGTACAATTTGACTTTGAGTCTGTGTCAAATACTGCAGCACTATTTGCACAGAGTAAAGCTTAATTTTGAAATTGATTAGAGAAGATACATTTTGTAAAACCTCTGACTTTTGGATTAATAGATTGCAAGTTATTTTCAAGTTATATAATATAAATTTTTGTCTTTTCTTTGAACTAATCTCATTTCAATTTAATTGTGTTTTTTGTAATTACTAGTTCCTTGCAGCCAGATTTCAAACATGTTATTTTCTGAGAATTAACTGTAATTCAGCTTTCAAATGACATGTAAAGCAGTTATGTTTACCTGTCAGTCAAAAATGATGTCTGCCTGAAAATTGTTAAAATTGAAGCAGAAAATATCATACCAATTTGGCAACAAAAGGAATGTAATTTTTACTGTAACTGAAGTGTGTAACTACTTATTAAAAAAATATTGTAGGGGATCTATTTAAGAGCTTGAAGATGAAACACAGTCTTTGTGCTTAACTAATAGTTCCTGTCCAGTGAGAATATTATATTCTGAATATTTATATTTGTTTGTTAGTTACATGATTTGAGATTCTTGTAAGCCATGCTTTCTGCTGCTGCCTTTATTTCTCTTATTTCTGTTTCTTATTTACAGAATAAATTGTATGGAACTATTAATAAAACACATACAGACTACTTCTTCCAGAGATCTTCAGGTGGCATACAAATAAAATGAGTATCAGCAGATAGCACAAATGAGGGAGATGAAGACCAAGTCATGAGATAAATAAGAATGTCTCCATCTGTATTGTGATTGATTGCTTTTTTTGGTTTGCAGTTGTAGACATGTTTGTGGTATTCTGTTTCCTTGCCTGAAATCTTGAGCAGCCTTGACCGCAACCATTTGTGTAACCTGCAAACCAATATGATTTTGTGGTTTAAAGGTGTAGCCGTTGTGCTTTAGAAGGAAGTGCAGCATTAACATAAATGAGTAGGGCCAAATGGCTCCAATAGTTCATCCTGATGTAGTTTATCTAAAATACTTGAAAGAGTAACTTGATATTCACTTGACTCTTGAGTATCCAAATTGGTCTAATACTGGAAGAGTAGTAGCATTTTTCTAGTTTTCAGATACACTTGTAGGTAAAGCATGTTTAAAAATTGCAGCTTGATTCTGAATTCGGGTTATTGTTTTGCTTTCTCATGTGTGTAACATCCTTCAGAACACAATGTGCAGCTGCTGTCACAAATGCTGTAAAGCAGGAAGTCTTTTTCCTTGAAGGAAGAAGGAATCCTAACGTAATAATAAGGGAATTGGGGAAAGAAAATGGCTAGTTTACTTCTTTTATATAAACTCCTCCTCTGCAGAGTAAATAATTTATCTTTTTTTTACAGCTTGATAAGAAACTAATAGCACTGTAGTGCTATTAGTTGTGCAACTAGTTTCACAAAATTAAGTATGAACTTTAATTGTGTTTTCATTAAAGTTACGGTAAAAGTTAATACCTTTAAGTAATTAAGTTACTCAGTTCTGGTAATTATTTCTAAATAACCTTGAAATTATCTAGCTTTGGAGTATTGCTTGGCTGCTTGAGTGTAATTCAGTATGAGACAACTCTGTTTTCAGGTTTCAGGGAAGGCCTTGCAGCCCACACATAGCTGGTGCTGCTGCTAGCATTCCCTGAGGTGAACGTATTTTTTTGCTTTACGATGTTAAGGCAAAAGAAAAACTCTAAAGAGAAATTAATCCAATCATCTAGTGAGCAGCTGCAAACTATTTCTTTATCCTCATGTTGCATGAAATGCTTCTGGCATCCTGCAGAGCTGCTTCTAGTAAAGCTCTTGCATAGTGTAGGCGTCATGTGAATGCTTGGAGATAGAGGTGAGATTTTCACAATAGGTCTAACTGTAGCTTACTTTGATTAATTATGTAATATATTCAAGTAAGACACTGAAATGTGAGAGTTGGTCATGAAAGACTGGTATCTTTGGGTTGGAGAGAAGTAATGGGACTTGTTACACTTTATATTTAACACCTGTTAGTCACAACCTTAAGTTCAAACTTACTTTTTGTCTATTACTAGGTAAAACAAGGGATTCCCAGTCAGCCAGAATGGAATCTGAAATTGTGCCAAAAATTACCAAAATGACAGTGTCTGGAAAGAAACAGTCTATGGGATTTGAAGTTCCATGGTAAGCCAAGCCCTCATACATCAAGGTACATCAGCAGCTCTTCTTTCAGACTGATGCACCTGTAGCAAGTTTTCTTCTTATTTTTTTCTATTTTTCACAGCAGTTTTAGTGTCACTCTTCAGAACTAACCATCTCAGCTTCTTGTTTGACTCAGAATTACTTTCAGAAGATGGTACCTCACGTTTTGAGTTTAACAAATCCTTTCACTATGAATAGTGCATAGAGATATCAGGTAGTCAGATTATTTAAACATCCGCTTCATAGAATACTGAACTTTCTTGGGGTTCGTTTATTTTAAATTTAGTTCTCTAAGTGGAATTATGAAATCAATAAATCTTAACTGTAATTGCTTGTTCTTCAAAGGAAGTAATATATTTAAGAATAGTTAATGGGGAAAACAATCACTTATGGCTAAACCTTGTCTTCCTCTGCAGCTTTTATTAACTTTAACAGGTGTCCAGGGTACAACTGTTGTAGAGTTCGGTCCTACTTATGCTATAGCTAAATTAGAGTGGTTCTAATTTTATCCTGACTTGGAACTGTTGAGGGGGATGTCTCATGAGAGCAAGAAGACAGACATCTGGATCAGAGTCTATCTACAGCTGTAGCCAGCAGTGAATAGTTAAAGAAATATATAAGGATAGGGCATGTATGTTGGGAATATGGTCCACAAAATATCATTGTGTAGTGTTCTGTGGCTCCCCACAGTTCTTATTTATTTTTTGGTTTTGTCTATTTCTCTTAAGAATGGTTAATGTATTTTTCTTACTTAGGTACCCTTATTTTGTTTTTGAACCCATTCTTATAATAGCCACCTAATCTGTGGCAAGAGATTCCACAGTTCATCCTGAGGTTAAAAAATTCTCAAGTGTAAATGCCAACATCCCAGCCTCATCCTTCAGTGTTTGTAGTTCTGATCTGGAAAGCATTTTTGGGAGTACAAGGGCAGCATGCTTTATTTTACAGTATCTTGTACATGTTTGATAACTGAGTGGAAAGCAAGCAGTTTCATCTACTTAAGCACATTTAATACAAGGTGTGAAGCTGATGTCATTATTCCTATATGCTGATAAATGTCATTGCTAAAAAATAACACCTTCATTCAATCTCCTTAGGTGCAATAAGCTCCAAATGAAAAATTTCTGGGACTTTGAAAATCTTTTGTCTGTACTGTTTGAGATTTGCAAGATGTAAAGGCAGCATAATTTTTTTCCCCTTGCTGTCTATTAATCAGTGACTCTGGGTTTGATCATGGACTTGATCATGAGGTTTGGGGCACCTTCATCTCTTATGTTCCTACTAAACTTCTCAGAAGCTGGAGTTTTTCATGGGGACTTTTGTGTAGTAATTTAATTTGGATAGAAGCTTATAAAAATAAAGGAATATTAAGTGAGTGAAGAAGATCTGCCAGCTAGTTTTAAGTAGTTGTGATTGATTTTTTTTTTTAATGTCATAATGGCTGTTTTAAATTATTGTTTCTAAAAAAGAGCAAATACAGAATTTGTATCTCTGATACTTAGCACGTGTGCCTGCTCCACAGGGAAGGAGGAGATAAGAAGAATGGTCCTCCTCTGCAGACTAAAGTAATTATTGGATAGGCTAGTGATGACTCAGTCTTTGATGAAAGATGGTTGTCTCCAACATGGTTCTCAGCCATTCTGCTGCTTTTCAGGGACACTGAAATAGTTTGTTTCATGCTTGCTTACAGTTCAGTGGCAGAAAAAAGATCAAACCTTCATGACCTGTTGGTAAATCCCTTAGATAAATCCTTAATATTGCTCTTGTGAGACCCCATCTCTAGTGCTGCATCCTGTTCTGGGGCTTTCAGCACAGGAGAGACATGGACCTGTTGGAGTGGGCCCAGAGGAGGCTACCAAGATTATTAGAGGGATGAAGTACCTCTCCTGTGAAGACAGCATGAGAAAAGCTGGGATTGTTCAACCTGAAGAAGAGAATGCTTTTCGGTGACCTTATTGCAGCTTTCCAGTACCTAAAGGGGATATATAAGAAAGATCTTGTTGGAGAGCTTGTTCTGACAGGACAAGGGATGTAATGGTTTTAAACTGCAAGAGAGTCAGTGTGGATCATATGTAAAGAAGAAGTTTTTTACAGTGAGGGTGTTAAAACACTGGAGCAGGTTCCCTAAGGAGGTGGTGAATGCGCCAACCCTGGAAACTTTCAAAATCAGACTGGACCAGGCTTTGAGCAACCTAATCTAGTTGAAGATGTCCCTGCTCATTGCAGGGGGGTTGGACTAGATGACCTTTAAAGCCCCTTCCAACGTAAACTATTCTGTCATTCTGTGCTTGTGAAGATGGTTTTTAATTCATCTCACGTAGTGGTACTGCTGAAATACTAATTGAAAACAAACTTCTCTTTACTGTAGAAATTGGATATACATTAGGTATTTAGCTTTAAGTGGGAGGAATAGGTAAGAAGTGGAATGATCTGTAAAAGAGCATGAGATTTGGAGCACAGCCAATCAATGAATATGGAAGAAGATACAATTTAAATGGCAAAGTTACCTGCACGTCTTAAAGACCCTTGCTTCAAGGAGTCTGGTGAGGGCCTCCTTTCTTCTTTTGTCCAACAGACTGCTGTGGAGGCACTGCCAAGGCCTATGACCTTGACTTTATAGAAGCAGAGAATCATCTATTTCTAAACTTGAAAAACAAAACAAAACATGAACCTCCACTTCAATTCAATGAGTATTAGGGTTGGATTTTTTCTTCTGCAGTTACCTTCTGGATTAATGGCAGGATAAGGATAACCTGTTACGGAACAGAAGGAACCTGTGTTTATTAACGCCTGAGAAATACTTGTTCTTTTGACCCATATCATACCTTTTTAATGTTATTTTTTCATTATTAATTTAATGTAGGGTGTTAATAGTAATACAGCTTTTTAAGTACATCGTTTATGGCACTGACCAAAAGCACTGGTATAAATTACTCAAAGCATTCTAATGGATTCTAAAAGATCTTTGTGCCCACTACTTTCACCCCAAAGTATTTGCATGGTGCTGGTGCAGATACCATTAGAAGCAGATTGTATAGTATATATGAACTAGTTTTTGTTGTTACCAGTATGGGATCTTAAAGGTAATTTTTGGACCATGTTTTTAAAAGCAGCAACCTTGCATTAGCAAAAAAAACCCATTCTTTGATTAGCTATTCAGTCTATGATTCAGTCTTGTTATGAGGTATAACCTCATATTAATCCGTGACCCTTATTTGAAATGGATGGATTATTAGGAGTCATTAATTGCTTTGAGCATTGATTGCCTTTGTTGCTGGGTATTAGTGGGATTGTCTACAGAAAATGGAGTTTGCTGGTAAACTGGTGCTCTAGCAAAACTGTTTACCGGGCTTTTTCTTTCTGTTAAGTAATAAAGGAAGCCAGAAAAAGTTGTGACCAAAAAAGGGTTGATTATTTTAACTAGTCTGACCAATATTTTGTAATTAATAATTTTGAAAGGGGAAATAAATGTAGACATTTCTGTAATGACTGTAAGTACTCCGAAAGAGTCAGTTCTGTAAAAATAATTCACCCAGCATCCAGACTAGAAGATTGAAAATAATGTTTAAAAGCTAAATTCTGAAGAGTTAATATTGAGCAGATAAGCTTTCAGGTTCCTCTTTGAGTGCATGGTAGTGTGAACCTTTCAATACTTATGGGAGATTGAATGCCTTCTAACACGTCTTATAACAACATTTGTTGTTTTTATTAATATTCCCCAGAAAACAGTAATGTAACCATAACATTTTATTCAGTTTACTGTTATGGTCCTTGTTGGCAAGACAGCATAGGAAGTTTCTGGCCTGGCAGTTTTAATTTTGACTAAATGTTGGCCCTTGCCAAGCTTTGGTTTGTCTGCTGATTTCCAAAAGAGCTTTTTTGACATTTGTGTGTGAATTGCTGATGTCAAGCTTTCTTGAGTACACGATTGCAGTGTACATACAAGGTTCATGGTAGTTCTGTCCTTTCAAAGAAGTCAGGTTGCATAATCAGTCAATGGCTCCATGTTACCAGCTAGCAGTGGTTGGCACACTGAGACTGCTTTTGATAGTTCCATCAAGTTCTCAAACAACAATGCAAGCAATTGGTTAGGAAGTGATCTTCCTCCAGTATAAATTTTTATTCATATGGTAGCTCATCATGGCTCAGACCAATCTGGAACTTTGCTACCAAAGATGCTTTCTAGTGCACTTGACTTGGTTATATCCTCAACTGCCTGCACTAGTGACACACTAGGTACTGCCCTCTGACAGAAATTTTCAATTCAATAATTTTGGAAAACCTTGTGGGAAGAGGCTGGCTGAAGAGCATTTTCAAAGTTATTAATTTTGTTTATTAACTGTCAGAAATGGAGCTCCTTAGCATTTTTCTGAACCATTATGAAGCTTTTAATAAACTACTCAGCTGGTTGCCAAGAAGCATAACAAACTGTCAAGGTCTTACTGTTGCATTTCTCTTCATGTACTTCCATGAGACTGGAATTTCATCTGTGAATGAAACTTTGCTAAACTTTCCTCTGTAGGTACCTGTCAATAAACTTGCTCTCCCTTTCCCTGACACTGATCAGCAAAAGCTGAATTATGTTATTAGAGATACTCTGTAAGCAGATCATATGCTCTGTCCATTCTGGTGTTTCTTCTCTGGAATGGCAAGTCTTGGTTTATCATGGCACAAGTTGTTTCCAGGTTTCCAAAGCACACTAAAATCTGGAACTTTTAAAACTCTAGCAGTGTACTGACTGTTCAAATACTGTACCCTTGAAAAAAATAGGAAGTCGTAATGATGGCTGGAGCCATGTTTCACTCATTTCATTTGTATCTAGCACTTTTTCTTTGCACCACCCAAAATAAAAGCTATTTGGCAGCTTTAAGCAGTGGTGGTTGTAATAAAAGCTACTTAGAAATGAGAGAGTACTTACTGTCTCTGGCAATAACCATGGTTCTTTCAGATGCTGTCATTAGTTTGAACTCTACCACACAAAATCCATCCCGTTTTAGGGAATCCTTACTGACATAGGCTTTGGCCTGCAGGAAGATCTTAGCATCTGGGATTAGAAAAAGAATCATTACCTAGCTTAATGAAATAAAATTTAGAAGCTTACAAATAACCTCTCTTTGAAAATACATTCTTGTCTGTTAATAGGCTGATGTGACAATGCTTGAATGTATTTTGCAAAGCTCTAGAAAGATGTGAGAGTTACAGTTTTGGGTCACATTGCTTTCAGCTGCATCTAAGTAACTGCCTTTTAATTTTTTTTTTTCACTTTTGAGGATTTGGTTTGGGAAGAAATGCAGACACTGAAAAGGAGAGAAAACTATTGCCAGCTGTAAAGGCTGCTTTGATACGACTTCTTACACAAATACTTTCCTCCAGAACTTTAAATATTAGACTTTCAAGGAAGAAAACTTGATACCAATGTAAAACACCATATTTGCATTACAGTGTGACCTTTGCATATTGGCAATAGTCCTGGTACTTCAGTGTGAACATGCTAGATACTATGCTGAGAGTGAACTGAAGTTTGCCTGGAAAAGGGGAAAAAGATGGAAGAGGCTTAATCTTGATGAAAGTTGTCTAATGCAAATTAATTGTAAATGTATGAGGCTCTCTTAAATGATTGAGACAAAAATTATTTGGTATACTTTACATCATTCAGATGATTTTAAATACCTTATTAAAATATGTATAAAACTTCGTTACCACAACTCTTTGTATATTTACCCTCTATCAACTTGATTGTTTCCAGTCTGTTCTCATGAAGTAAGATTTCCCTGCAGAGATACTGGAGAAAATAATTGTTTTGCCATTCCTAAGCAGATTTTCAGCTAAAACTTAATGTACTATTTAAGTAATTTTAGAAGCAGAGTCTTCTGTTCAGCCTTATAGAAATGCACCTACCTTTTCCAGTAAAAGAGAGCATAAATAGTTGTAGTGACTTTTTTCCCTGTGGAATAATTCATATGTAATCGATGTTCTTCATAGCTACATGTAAAGCAATGGTGCCCAGCTATTGTTTTGGTTTAGAGAATCAAGTGTTATAAAGGTTATTCAGCTTGTCAAGCTGCAGTGTTATCTATAATATTGGAGTGATAGTTGGTGATACAGAACAGTTGGCTTTGTAGTGTGAATTCTAGAATGTCAAGATTGTGTGACCTAAGGCAGTAGTTCAATATAAACTTGTCCTTCTCCTTCAAGTGGTTTAGAATATTTGGATAGGGTAACTTCTTTTTGGAAAATACTTTAATACAAAAATATAAATAGACTTTATACATCTATATTTTATTTAATATCAAATAGGCTTTATACAGAATTGTCTATCCATTATGCGGAAGTACAGGTACTATCTGTACCCCTGCAACCATCACAGCTGGCATAAAACAGGTTGGTTGCTTAGGTAATTTGAGAAGCATGCCTGGGTATCCAGCCTTGAGGCAGGACCCTGACCTTGAGTTTTGGAACTGTAGCCAAAAAAATGAGTGTTGGAATTTCTGCTTTGGTTTCACAATCAAGAGAAAAACTTGGCTTTGGGCCTTATGAAAAGGTGTCAAAATCTATCAGTCTGCTGCAGTGCTGATAACACAGGTGGGTTCTGAAACTGGGGGTAAGAAGGGAGAGCCACAAAATGTCCCATGCTACTTAGTGCTGTAATGAAGAGGCTAAGTTTGCGTTTGATCTGAACATTTATAATGTTTAATTTTTTAGATCATAACCCTTCAACAGCTTTGTTCAGTAGCATGTTTAGACTGTGTTGTTCCATGAGATCTGTGTAATGGATAGGGACTAATGCAATGCAAATACGCCTACGCGAAAAGAAAATGAGTAGGAATGTTAAATAAAAGGTGAGATGTCACAATGTGGGATTCTAAAGAACCAAAACAAATAGTTTTGTTTGTAGCAGTTGAAAAGATTAAAACTGGATAGTTAATTGCGGCACGTAAACAGAAAGTGGAGAGTGAAGATTTCACTGTGGATATGGAAACACTTGACTCTGCCTGCATGAACCTGTTCCAGAGAAAGCAGTTTGCAGCATGATGGTACTGAACTTGAAAGGATTTCCAGTTTTCCAGGGGAAGAAGCTTCTTCCCCTTGGATAAAATTTTAAATAGTGTTTTGCAGGGATTTTCATTATACTGTAATAATCAGTGGTTTTTATATTAATATTTGCTGTGGTAGCATGTTGGCACACCTGGAATAACTCCTTCTGTTCCTGTCTTGTTGCTTACATTAATGCCTCACCATGCAGCTCTGTCAGGCAGTAAGAAAGCTTTTGCTGTCTTTAAAATGTTACTTAGTGTTTGTTTTTGGTAATCATCTTTGCTATGATAGGTGAGGAATAATATTGTATATTCTCAGAAAGCTTGTGTAAATCAGGAAAATATGTTCATTTACAAAATGGAGACAAAAAGAGAGAGTGTAAGAAAATAATATATTGAGGATTATTTACCATTAGGATTAGTATGGTGATCTGTGGGAGAACAGGGTGTTAGAAAAAGGGAGTTTGGGAATCCAAATCTCTTTACTCCTAAGTGCCTCGTTTTATGCATGAAACAATTTTTTTTAATATTGATAAATCTTAACTTACCTGTTACGGTTCTATATAAGCATTGCACTTTAAATTGCTGCTTACGTGTGCTTAGTATCAACTCTTTATATTGTATTGATGTTCTCACAATAGAACATCATTATATTCAGCTGCAGTAATTTAGTGTATGTGGAAACTGTTTAGGGATCTGTGCTTCAAAGTTGACTTGGGCTCTTAGTTCAGAGGAAGCCTGCTCTCTGTGGTTGTTCTACACAACTGTCCTTTCCCTTCCTGTTAAAGGAAGAGTCTATGGAAAGCTTGTTTATCTGATTCATATATTTTACAAGATTACTTCTTATCTTGCTTTTGTAAACAGTGCTTTTCAGACAAGATGTTCAGAGCACGTATCTGTGCAGTTTGTATCCAGGTGCTTATCAGTTCCACCTTAATGGGCTTATCACATACTCTTTGGGGCTTACACGATACTGAAGGGAAGACTCAATTTCTCTCCTATATTTCTATTCTTCTTTGCCATTTGCATTTTTTGTGTTTTCTTTTTTTCCCTAGTGCAATTGCTGAGGAAAATGGCCACACTAACACACCTCAGAAAGGACTGTTACCTGAAGACGCCAGTGTAGCTTCTGGGGTATTTGAGGCTGTCTCAAAATCTACTCTTTCACCCCAAGTAGTTTCAGAAGAGCAGAATATGGTGCCTACTCCAGCAAAAAAGTCAAGCAAGGCAAAACCACAAATAGATGTGAAAGCAGAGTTGGAGAAGAGACAAGGAGGAAAGCAACTGCTGAATTTGGTGGTAATAGGTAATACTGTTACATTACATTTTTGACAAACATAAAGTTTAAAAAGTGCATTGATTGATTCTGGAAGATACAGAAGCAAAACTGTCCTCACTCCAGGGAAGGAAAATCTCATACTGTTTTCAGTTGCATCTGCATTCTTTGGAGGGAGTACATTCAGATGCTTTTGACTTGAACAGTGAGGTTGACTTAGCTTCCCTTTGAGCATACAGTAGAACATGTTTGGTTTGGTTTCACTGTTGCAGCATGTTGCTTTTAGTATGAATTTGGAGATGCTCTACTGCTGTCATGCCAACTGGCTGTTATGATAAACTGTCTCCCTGTGTCTCTGTCTCACAGGATTATGAAGTGCTATGGATTGCACAAGCATTACTTAGTGCATGTGATGTTCATATGTTTAGTATGTTTCTTGTGCTATACCTAAATTGCATAAATGAATAAAATTGCTATAATATTTATTTTCCTCCACAGGACATGTTGATGCAGGCAAAAGTACTTTAATGGGTCATTTGCTCTACCTTTTGGGAAATGTGAACAAAAGAACTATGCATAAATATGAACAGGAATCTAAAAAGGCTGGTAAAGCTTCATTTGCCTATGCATGGGTCTTGGATGAAACTGGTGAAGAAAGAGAAAGGTAGAAATACATTTTAATGGGAGTTACCTTTTTGCTCTAAAAGAACAGCATTTGTTAGAAAATACTAATGTGATAAACTAAGCACTGAAATGTCAGTTCATCACATTTGACTTATGTTACTTTTAAAATAAAATCTACAAATTAATTAAATTAGCAATTATATTTGTGTGCTTTATAAAATGCCTTTGTTGATTTGAAATGCGAAAGTAAAATTACATTTTTATATTGAAGAAGTGAGTTTTCTGAATTGGTATTTTTGATTGATTCTGTTTACTTTTTGCTCTGAGTTTTTTATTTTTAAAGAAAAGCTTTCGGGAGTCATCTGTAAATGTTTGGGATTTTGGGGGGCTTATTTTGTTGTTGGGACTTTTTGGTGATTGGAAGTAGCACACTAGAACTATCTGCTACTACAAGATGTTTTGTCCCTTGAAAGTTTCTGTCTGTCTTGATTGTCTATAAAGGGAGATGCAGATGATTAACCCAGATACAGACATGTGTACAGTAGGGTGTTTGCATTTGATGAGATGAATCCTATCCTGGGTGTCATGCAGAACATGTGGTGGTTAGTGAGATATGGAACTGAGGCCAGGTGTGTTGCGATCCCTCCTTGGTAATTAGGAGTTCTGCCTGTGGATCTTTGCAAATGTGTAACTGTATCTCCAAAGTGCCATACCACTTTTTTTTTTTTTTAAACTCAGCTTTGTTTCTCTTACTCTGATACCTTTTTCTGAAGAACTAAATATCAAAAGTATAAGTAGTAATGATTAAAATATGCAATTCAGTTTTCATGTTCTCGTTGTGCTTGTTGGGACACAGTCTGTGGGTGCATGGAGTTAGTACTGGAAATTCTGGGTGTTTTTCTTACGACTGGATTTACTGAAAGGCAGCTCTAGAGGTCTGCTCTTCCAACAAGCAGGTATCCCTATGGTGAATGCTAAATCAGTGAAAGATATGAAGTGTATAATTGCATGGTTGTGTTTTTAATAGTTTACTTTATATCTCTGTGAAGTTTTCAAAGCAGTTTTAATGGTGTGTTGCATGTATGCTTTGTTTAAGGGGAGTGACAATGGATGTGGGTATGACCAAATTCGAGACACCGACTAAAGTAATTACACTGATGGATGCTCCAGGCCACAAAGACTTCATTCCAAATATGATCACAGGAGCTGCACAGGTAGAGATGGTCTGAAATGGTTTTTCCAATATCAGTATTATTTGTAACTTGTTAAATTGGTTTTTTTCTTTTAAAATCTAAGATGGAATGGAATCATTGATGGTGTTAACATATCTTTGAGTTTTCTAAACTTAAAAAAGAATATGTTTTTTAAAAAAGAATATGTTCTTAAAAAAGAATAGGGTTTTATGTAATTCAATAGTAAGTTGCAGTTTGATAAAATCACAGTTGAGCTTTGAAAGCTATTTAGATGTGGTATATGGCTACTCAGTGAGTAGTTCTGTGAAAGTCATCTTGTAGGTAAAGATTCTAAGTGATTTTGAGCTTAAAGAAAAAGGGTTTATAGGTCAAACAAAACACATTTTCCTGTCTTACAGTGTATTTTGTATGGGATGAGAAAACATAGATAACAAAGAATGCATCTGTCTTGTCAAGAGAATATTTGCAGAGACTACATGTCACTTGTTTTAGGAATATTAGGTGAAGTCAAAAGTATTGGACACTACCCACTGAATTCAGAATGGCACTCACCAGTCTCCTATAGATTACTTATTTATGGAAACAATACATCAGAGGTGGCGGAAAAATAACGTGGTTACATGATATAAAATGAGTGATTTTTTTTTTCTTCACTTAAAGGCACCCTTCTTTAAATAATAAAATTGATTCTCCAAAGTAGATTTAACCAAATTTTTTTTCAAAAGCTAGCTGTGTATGGGTTTTTGCTTTGTGTGTGTCATAACAGTCTGAAATATGGGTTATATCTTAAGATCTTTGTTGAGTACTTGGATGAGTGCTGTTAGTATGATCTTACAGATAGAGAACTACACTGTAGGGAGACTGGTTTGTCCCAAGTTCTGCTTTAGCTCTGAAGCAGAGCCTGAGTGAGAATTCAGACTTGTGACCCAGTGGTTAGGCTGCAGGATAGTCAAAAGTTTGCAAATTATGGTGTAGTGCTTATACAGCCATCTATATGGTGGAATATATGTTGTAGCAATTTTATGAGTTTTAAAATTAGAAGTGGATCTTTAGTTTCAGAGCAGTGGAAAATGTTGACTCAGATGTGCTATTTTCTTTACTATTGTTATTTAAATAGTTTTTTCATTTGGGAGAAAAGTAACACAGGCAGAAGTTTTAAAGGAAGAGTTGCAGATCTCCCTGCAATTGTATCAGTTCAGCAGAAGATGGGGCTGACCACATGAAGCTTGGTATCTTTGTGTTCCAGCTCTCAGGATGATGAGGGGCTGGTCTGTTCTGAAGCCTGTTAAGGAATCACTGAAACTTTGCAACTTTCCATTGCCTGTTAGAGTAGGCTCAGTGCTGAAGCAATGGCTGGAAATGGCTTTAGTGCCTTTTTATTGTGGAGAATGCTGTTAGGAGGTGAATCCCCAACTGCTGTTATGCAAAATGCAAATCAGCCTTATCAAGGCCAGCATCTGGCCTTTGATACACATTCAGTAAGTCCTGAGGTACTGGTTTTATAATTTATAATTTAGAAAATGCAGGATGTCTTTTTTTTTTTGAAGGAGAAGTTCACTGCAATGCACTTCTGAGGCTGGAAGCTCTGGGGAAATTATTCAGTCATCCTTTTCCCATTCTCACACTCCTGCTGTCTCTGAATGAGCTGTGGGGATTTCATGCCTAGGATGAGGCGAGGGGACTTCAGGACTCAGTTCCTTTTCTTGGCATTCTGAAGCATGTGCATTTAAGCACAGGGAGAAAGTACCACATTTTCTTCTCTCTTTCCATTACGTCCATCTCCTTGCGCCTATGAAATTGTCTTACGCCTGCCTGTTGACACCAGTACCTTTGTTATTCATGTCTGTTGCCCTCACATAGTACATGATGATGATCTAACTGGCAATTACTTACCAAACCAGGAAAAGTGCAAGAAGTATTAGCAGCATTTAAGGCTAACAGCAAGAGCTGTGTTTTTTCCCAGTGCTTACATGCTGACTTTCATGCAGTGCTGTAGACTATATGCTCTTAATGCTTTGGCAGAGAGTTTGTCTAGGTGATAAAACAGGCTACTTTGTCTTTACCACCTTGTGATTTTGGCATGCTCCAGTGTGTTGAGTGGACTGTGAAGCATTCACATCCAACATACAGTCAACTGGTTGTCCCAGTTGTATAGTGTGGTGATTTGTTTGTTATTTTTGCAGCTTCTCACTAACAAGGTGTCCATCCAGACTAAGGCAGGGGGAACTGGACATTGTGCTCATACATTGTGTTCTAAAGTTTCTGAGCACGGGCTGCTTTTGTTTAGATCTGTGCAGCACCCACAGTGGGTAGATTGAAGGGCACAGGTTCCCCAAACCAACAGTTGTCTTGTGTTTAGCCAGGAGGTGCTGGTTTATGACATGAGATGACATAATGCCATAATATCTCATGAAAGTGGATATGATACAGATGGGACCGAGCAGTTTCAATTACATTTGGAGCACATCAGGATTCCTCCTCTATAAAGTACGTTTTGTGTGAAATGTTTGAGGTACTTACCCAGATTATTTCCACCTCTTAACCACTTTTGTTCTTTTTTTTTTCTTTATAATGTAGGCTGATGTGGCAATTTTGGTTGTGGATGCCAGCAGAGGAGAATTTGAGGCAGGGTTTGAGACGGGTGGACAAACTCGAGAACATGGATTATTAGTGCGCTCTCTTGGAGTGACACAGCTGGCTGTTGCAGTCAATAAAATGGACCAGGTACACGTTTAATTTCTGCATTTAAGTGAAGGGCTTCTGTCTGGATTTGTGGACAGTAAGTTTAAGGATCAGTATTGTGAAACTAATAATAAAGCATTGTTTCTTTGCTTTCCAGCTCTGTCCCTTATATTTAGACTTTACAATGCCACTCTTTTCATTTATGGGTGTATTTTCACAGTACACAGAAGGTTAATTTTGGTGGTAAAATGATCAGGGGTCCCTTTTGTACTTGTGGAAATCTCACATAACAGTTGATCTCAGTGGCATCTGCAAGATCATCTTGGTGGTCATTCAGGTCAAGACCGCAGTAGTTTTATTTAAATGTGTAAAGTGTGTTAAAGATCACTATTTCTGTTTTAAGTTATTACTGTGTTGAATATATCTTGCTGAATCTGAATTTTGTGTAAACTTAAAAAAAAAGTTTCTGTTGAAATTAAAAGGGCTTGCAATTTTAGTGGTGTGTTGTTTGTGATCAGTAATTGCTAATGTGTATGCTCTTACATATTCAAGTATGAATGCACCTGGAAATCTCATGTTTATAAATACATCTGTTTCTACTACGGAATTGATGACATGCAGCTTTATGTTCAAGTCATGGTTAAAAATCTATCATTTTATTATCATATCATAATCTCTGCTTTATTTTAGGTCAATTGGCAACAGGAAAGATTTCAGGAAATTACAAGTAAGCTTGGCCAATTTCTTAAGCAAGCTGGCTTTAAGGTAATATATTTGTAATGCCTTTGTTGCTTTGTTCAAGCATTTGGGTAGGATGGGCTTTTCCTACAGTCAGGTTATTTTGTGTCACTTTCCTGCTACTGCTACGTGCACATAATATAGCAGATTCCTTTTCTTACTGGTAGGGTGACATTGAGCCCTGGATAAGGGTAGTCAGTTCTTTAATACTCTTTGTGTCATCATCTTTGTTTAGGTCTGCTGAATCTTTGAGGTACTCAGATCACTTGTAATTTCATGGGATTGTTGTCTACAAAGCAGAAGAGACCAAAAATGGTCTATCTTAATGTTCAGGATTACATGAATGACAGCAGAGAGTTTTATACTGCAGCAGGTGTCAGTGTGGATTATGAGCTCATGAGAACCCTCTGCTCACGTTTTCTCAGTTCCAACTACTATTCATTTGGACTGGCTGTGGTCTTCCTGCAATCTCTATGCATAAAGCAGCAATTCAAACCAAAGTTTTGCCCTGTCCTCAGACAGGGAGGAGTTTGTTACCTGAACTCAGTTTCCAGTTGTCAGTGTTGATACCATCATATTTAAGTATCTCCAACTCTTTGTTGGAGCAGAGTGATCAGGCAAGAGGTAACCACGAAGGAAATGGATCCACTGAGTAACCTGCCTCCTCCAAGGGAAATACAAATGTGACAACTATTCTTTTAAAGTTTAGATGCGTAATATTTTAAAAATGCACCTCTTGCTTCTGCTAGGAGATCCTGTTGTTAATATATGCTTCCCATCTGTTTTCTGTATTAGGAATCAGATGTGGCTTATATCCCAACAAGTGGCCTTGGTGGTGAAAATCTAGTCACAAGGGGTCAGTCAAGTGACCTCACAGAATGGTATAAAGGAAAGTGTTTGTTAGAGCAAATTGGTAAGTGCAATTTTCCTCACTTAAAAACTAATACATCTTAGTCCTGTGTGTGTTAAAACTTTTATTTTGGGGAAAATGTGAGACAAAGTCATTGAAATGCACTGTAATTAATTTCTTTAACTGAGAAGTTGCTGAGATAGTTATTAAATACAGAAATTCTAAAAGATCTTATCAATTTATTTGCAGATTCTTTCAAGCCACCACAGAGATCAGTGGATAAACCATTTAGACTGTGTGTTGCTGATGTTTTTAAAGGTTGGTTGTTTTTATAATATTTTTACCATCATTTCACCATAGTTAACACAAGTGTTGAAAAGTGCTGTCACAACAAGACTTAAAATTGGAACTTCACGTATATCAGTAGTCAGTCAGAGTAGTAAGTTTTCAAGTACTATTCCTTGTCAGATTTTAAATAGTACTGCTGAAGGCGAAACACACTGGAAAAGAAATTGAGGAAGATAATCTGCATGGCCAGTTATTTGTCTGTGTAATGAGTTCACAGTTCTGTGGGACAGAATGTGGGACTTTCCCAAACTGGGTCTGCTGGACTAAATCAATGTTTCTCAAACTTTTTATTAGTGTAGCTTTGGGTTCTTTTGCTTTCCAGTCCTAGATTTTAAACAAGTTTGTCTTGTTCCTTTTCTGTTCATTCTTTTAGCTGTAAATAATGATACATTCCTTAATTTTTGTATAAAAATTTGGGCAGGTGAGGTGGAAGAAAAGGATGGTGGTGGTGAGACTATTACAACCAGCCAAGGATTTAGGGCAGTGAGCTATTCTCTAGCATTAATAAAGATAGGAACAGCAAGAACTATAACCAGTTCTTATTTTGATTGTTTGGAGAAAATAGACTGCCTTGAGCCTGTAAGATTTTCATGGTAAATTTGATTTTTTTTTTTTTCCATTTAGTCATTTAGAATTGCAGGTAACTTAGAAGAAATAAGGTTTCTAGACCCATCCCGTTTGAAACATTCTGTAGGTCCCTTCAGAAATGTTGCAAACTAAACGACAGCATGATTTGAAATGTTGTAAATATTTGTAATCAAATATGATTATTGAAGTTCATATTTTAAGAAATTTTGCTTTATATTTAGGGTGTTTATAGGGGAAGTACAAAAAAATCAGATCAAAATACTGATTGTAAGTGGAAATAACCAGGTTTGTGCAATTTTCATGTGGGCCTTTGAAAAAACACTAGATATTGTACATGCCCTGGGTTAGCTGCTTTAACTGAAGCCATAATGCTAAATATTGAAAACTTGCATGGGAATTTACTCTAGTGTGATACCACTGGTTTTGTCATCTATGCTATCACTGTGTTTATTTTTTCTTTTTTAATTCTGTAAGCTGTGGGAAAATGTGTTAGGATTATTGATTGAGATCTTTCAAAATACTGTCAGAGCTTTTCAGCTTCAATAATCATTTTTGTGTTGAGCAAAGTTTCACAAAATGGGCAGTTTTGACTAAATCTGTTTTGCTAAAGTATGCAAAAAGATAATGACTTTGGAAGGGACTCAATTTACATATACAGGGTTTATCACTATATGCGGCCTTTTAGGTGTTTTTTTAGGTTATTTTTTCTTACCTTATGATCTCAAAACTTAATTAACTTTGATGCCACCAGAGGAAGTAGCTGCAGATACAAGTACACGAAGCAACAGTTGGTCTCAGCTCTGTTCCAGTACCTGTGCATGCTCAGGAGGAGCTGTCCATAGAAGTGTTTAAAAAGTGAGAGTGCTGAGTGTACTCTTACATGGTTTGGAAAACCCCTTTCTCTATTAAGGCTGCCCACATATATGATTCACCTGCCTCAGCCAGATTTTAGCTGTTATCCTCCACTGTCCTCCTAATATTCATTCTCTCCAGGCAAACCACCTCCTGATCTAAGAGGTCCCTGTAAGTCCCTTCGCTGCTGCATCAGTCCGCACTTACCATATTATAATTCTGTCTAGGGTATGACTGATCTGACCCTAAAAAAGCCTTGTCTGCCAACCAAATCCTGAGGACAAAGAACATGTCCTGGCAGAACCCAAATACTGTAATGCACAGAAATTGGGCCATTTTTTATGCCCTGGTTCTGTCCCCCACTGTCCATTTTGCACTTGCACTGATTTCAAGGGGAACTAAAGGAACTTGACACCTTTCAGGAAGCAATCAGCATGGGAGATGGTGAAGCTTCAAAGGCCACATTGGTTTACCAAGCCAGACCTGGTGATGATGTGAACAAAAGATAAATGGTTCTCGATTGTGCTTGGGAGTGGTTAAGAACCTGGAATTGGTTCATGTTTCTGGTTGCCCCCAGTGCTTGCAAAGCCAACTTCAGGTTCTTTTGTGTACCGTACTGAGGTGGTATCTGTAACGTGACTTGGGTATTCTTCTAGACAGGACCAGCTTTGACAGTTTTTGTTTGACATTTGATGTCATCTGTTAATTGTCTGTGTTCATCTCATTTGCTGGAATGAATAGAGGAAATTAGCATGCAGGCATACTGGTAATATTTTTCCAGGTAGAAAGATGGAAGCATTCATTACACAGAAGCATTCATCAGTATCTGTGATGAATGCAAAGAGCAAGTTGGTAGTAAGTGACCTCAAGATTAGAGATCAACTTGTTCTTTTGAATTCAGCATTAAATTCAGCTTTTAATTTAATGTGAGGCACAAAACACTAAGATGCTTGCTTATATAGCTGAATTCTGATCAGCAAAAGGTTATTTGCTGTTTGTGTGGATACTGAAAATGTCATTGTAGAATCAGTTCAGGGAGTTCTTTTTAAACACACCTGCAAACACATGCTAAGAAGATGAGCTATTTGTTAAGGTGTATATGCATAAATGTGTACGTGTAGCATATCTGTGGAAAGTAACTGGCATGTCATTCCGATGATGAACAGTGTTAGGACATGAAGAAGAAAACTTTGCACATCTTTTATTCAGAAATACTTAAATAATCTCCAGTTATAATAGTTTCTCATATTAGATAGGCCTGAATCATTCTTTGACTTTTCCAGGAGTAAAAGTAATATGCAGACAGAGTATGTAGGATTCTGACTCAGTTAAACAGTAAATGGCTTAGGAATTTGCACCTGTATGTATGAGAATTACTGTGAGAGGTCTGTCATATGCCTTTTATCTGTAATTATAGTGAGAAAGTGATGAATTAAATAATATTGCTAGAAATTAAGGGGCTTAGTCTAATACTGAAAAAACTAAAAAATATTTCTTTATGTACCTACATTTGTTTGAAGAAGAATATTTCTTTCTTAGTTCTGAAAAACATAAGATCTAGAGGTTTTGAATTTAATGTTTCATTTTCATTATGATGTGCAACTGGCTAACTTGCAAGTACTGAACACTCTTCTGGGAGGGGGAAGAATCTTCATTATATTAAAAACTTGCCTGTGCATTGGTGAAGGACTAACTTGTGATGGGAAATTGACTGTATCATGAGGTTTTTTGAAATTAGTGCTGTGTTTATTACAGACCAAGGGTCAGGATTTTGTGTGACTGGCAAAATAGAAGCAGGCTATATTCAAGTTGGAGAACGACTTCTGGCAATGCCTCCCAATGAAACTTGCACTGCAAAAGGTACAGTCTTCAGAAGCGTGTTTACTTTCAGGTCAATACTGGGCTAGAAACAGTTACTGAAATGGTAACAGACTGTCAAACTGATACTAACTGTCAAACATAAATTGTGAAAGCATAAAACGAATTTCTTTAGATGTGACTGTGTCTGTATAAATATGTCTGTGAAGAGTATGTGAAATCTTGCATGCTTTTTTTTTTACCATATCAGATAATCCAAATGTTATAGCCTTGTGGCTTTTGACATTGCTTTATGAAGAGCCTGTAAAAGCATTTGAATTCTAGCAATGTCTATAAAGATATTCAGTACAATCATTAGTAATCAGCTTTACTGTGGAGTGTTTCTGCTGTTAGGAAGTGTGAGGATGTTGAACAACCTTTAGAAATGAATCTTATTAATTGGTTGTGAAAAAGCTTGAGAATTAAGTCATCAGTCTTGTTTGATGTTGTAAGATTCGTCACTGATCCTTTCATAGTATCAAACTTTCAGGATATAGTTGTCTTGAGCAGCTAGAAAATAGAAGAAAATTGGATTTAAATTTCAATGTATTTGATTTCTGAAAAGAGGAATAGCTAGACATGAAGTGCTTAGCTGTTTCCTGATTAAGCTTGCTGTCTTCATACTGCAGAGTTGGTTTTGTTTCATATGCAAATAGAAAGATAAAATTATGATTTTCCTACATTGACCAGTGAATAAAAAATTGGGTCCTCGAGATATGAATAGATTTTTGTATCTAGGTATTTAGCCTAAATTCAGCAATGTGTTGGTTTGGTTTTCTGTTCTGTTCCAAGCCCAGCTTGTTCAGTGGTAATTTGGGAAGCTCTTCAGTCCATCAATTTACACAGTTCTATGCACATTTTTCACAGGCACAGGAATGTTACAATAATGTGGATGAATTTGGGTAGCAGACCACTGTAGTCACTCCTCTGTGTGGGGAGTGGAGGAAGTACCACAGCAAAAGATGTATTTTGTCTGAGTATCTCCAGCAGCACGATTCTATGGTTTTTCTTTTGTACTGCCTCTCCCATGACTGAAATGCAAATGAGGGTTGGGGATATTAGTTCATTAAGCATGTACTATTTATGTTTAATGTAAAGAAGTAATAATTTAATTTAGCATGCAGTATTTGCTAAAGACAATGTGCACATTAAGTTGTTCATTTCAAGAGGCTGAATTTCATTCATTCTGTGATAACGACAGATGTATGAAATAGTTATCAATGCTGCTTAAAAAATGGTACTTAACATGCTTATAGTTGAATCATGCTTTCTGGCGTGTTTTTGGCAAGTGGTTTTGGGAACAAATCTGCAAGTCAAGAGGTACAATCTGCAGCAAAATAGAACTAGATCCTATAAATATATGCAGTATTTCTAAAAAACATTTCATTTCTTTCTCTCTTGGTGTCTACCAGAAACCTCAGAATGTTCAGTCAGAGCTAATTAGTCTTGTCCTCACCCACCAGCGAGGTTGTCTTATAAAGAAATTAAAATACATAAAAATCAGAATTAAATTACTTGTAAAGGTGCTCTCTAATAGACGCGATGTTGCAAACGAAAGGCTTCAGTTACGCTTTTTTATGAAAGAGTCAGCAAACCCACTTAAGGTAAATGAAAGTTGACACAGTACCATTAAAGTATATGAAAGATGCGGTCTAGGGTGTGCGTGTGCCTCAAAGGATGGGTGGGGCAGATACGGAGATATTAGTACTACAGCATTTTCAGGATTGCGTCATCTGTGCCAGTGACAAGGGCCAGGTCCCCTCCTCTGGCTTAAATAAGGCCATGTTATGGTGCAGGGTGCGGTGAGAGAGAATAGTGAATCCTCACCTAGGGGAAAGAAAAGCTTCCTCGGTCTTCTCAGTTAAAAAGCTTTTACTCTCAATCCATTCATACTGAAAATTGATGAGTAATGGTTGATGAAGCACAAATGGCCCAAACAGAGCTGTTTGTTTGTAGCTCAGAACCTAGGTACTTCACTGTGAGGTTCTGTTCTTACTCATTTCCAGGAATCACACTGCACGATGAACCAGTTGATTGGGCTGCAGCAGGAGATCACGTTAGTCTCACTTTGACCGGCATGGATATCATCAAAATCAAGTGAGCAGAACTGGGTTTCAGTCTAAGTAACGGTTTGTTTTTAATGAAAAGCTATGTAACTATTACACTGGGCTGTATTACAGCAGTTTACTTGAAGAATGATGTGGCTACCAGGATATTTAAAACCAAAGTGATGCATATCACCTGGCTTGCATGTACAAACGTTGGAAACATCTGCTACATGTGCAACGGCAGCCTCAGAAGAATACTGTCAGTTTTCATCCTTTGCCCTAGTGCTGACACCAGCAACCTTCCAAGCCCTTTTCTGTTAGATTTGGACATTTTAATTTGAAATAAATTAAACCTGTGTTGCTAAAAAAACCAGAAAATTTTTAAAGAACTCCTCAAATTATCAATCATTCTAATGAGACACATCCAAACAACTGCCATTTTGTACTAATGGGTAAATCTGTACAAGTGGAATTGATGGAAACTGTTTATTCAATACATTTAGCTGCTTGTAAGATTTGTTTCCCTAAATGTTTTGCTGAGAGGTGGTCTGATAGTGAGACACAGCAGTTTCTCCTTGTGTCTTTTCCAGTCTGTAGGTTTCATGCTAAGCATTAGCCCCAAGCTTTTAGGTGTCAGTTGTTGTTCAGGCCAGATAATTGGATCCATAATTTGTTCAGCTTCTTTATGTTCCAGTTGGACTTCAGATGGCAAACTTCCAAGCTACTTTTTGAAAATCTCCTTGCTTTGATAGCTTTTCAAATTTATGCTCTGATATAAGAGAAAAGTACAGGTATTCTGTATGGCCATTTCATAGTGGGGTGGGATTCTCAGTGGTAAAAGGGTGAGGGAAGTCTTGTTCTGTTTGTTGAATGAAGTCTTGAGTCAATTCGTTACCTTGATGTCATTCATCTTTCGGAGACCTGTTAGAGTCGTCAAGAAAAGCTACGAAGTTTCAAGTCCTCTTGATATTGATGAAGTTTGATGTATATGTTTAATTGTGCTGTTTGTTCTCTTCCATCATGTTTTCCTGTGTGGGATTAATTTTCCTTTCATTTTAGATGACTAAAACCAGCCCCTGGGAAAAAGCTGTGTCTAGTCTGCTCACTAACTTGTAACAAGGAGCAGCGTTTTTGTGACTCCACATAGAATTTTTTGGAAATGAATGCTGCTGAGAGCTCAGGTTTTGAGTCCTGATCATGATGTTCTCTTATTATCCAGAAAATATTTGAGCTACAGGCAGCAGTACTGCAGTTTTGGGGACCCTGCAGTATCTTATGCTATTGAACGGAAACACTGTATCTCTGAATGAAAGTCTAATTCTTAAAAATATCTATGCACAGGAAACAATGACATTTTCAGAAACTGGTTAGCAATGGACGTAATTGTTCACTGAACTAGACAGAGCCCTTCATGCATACACACAAAATAAGGTAGACATTGTCTAGGAACTCATTTTGTTACAGGCCTTAATACAGTGTTCCTGGATATCCGTGCACTCACAACCCCCCACACCACCTCAGTTATTTTCAGTGGTGTTGCTTTTCCTTTGCTTGGCTTAATCACTGCACTGGAAAAGGATGATTATTTAACACTTTTATGTCAAGACACATCTGGTTTTTTTATTTTTTTGTTCTCTCTTGTAGTGTGGGCTGTGTATTTTGTGATCCCAAGGAACCCATTAAAGTTTGCACTCGGTTCAGAGCTCGAGTTCTCATCTTCAATATTGAGGTTCCAATCACTAAAGGATTTCCTGTAAGTCTGTGTGAAAGTTGTTCATGGCAGGTTGCTCAGGGCTTTTCCTCTTCACGTTCTACCCCCTGAATACAAGACACATTCAGAATCCAGAAGTGGTTGTGTCTCTCCAGAGGAAACAGATTCTTCTGTAATTCCAAGTGGATGGAAGGGGCTACTGTGGCTGTTTATGCATATTTTTACTGGCTTTTAATACACAGCTGAGCCGTTTCAGAGAATGTGTTTCACCACAGCTAGACTTTAGAAGCTCACATCTTGTGGAAAGATAATGATGGACTTAAGATACCTTTTAAAATAAATAAAATATCAGTACATGCTACAGAACTGCACTGAGGTGGCAAAAGCAAAACACTAAAGGATGAAAAGTTTTATAAGCATTTTGTAAGCATTTCTTTAACAAAATCAGTCTTGAAAGAAGCTGCTGTTTTCAAGTATTAACACCTGGGATTGCTGAGTATTGTGGGATGTTTAATAATTGCAAAAAAATATTTTCAGGTGCTTTTACACTATCAAACAGTAAGTGAACCTGCTACTATTACAAGACTGTTGAGTGTCCTGCACAAAAGCACTGGTGAAGTGACAAAGAAAAAACCTAAGTAAGTGTTTTGAATAGTTAATAATTACTCAAGAAGTGGGTTGACTTTTAATACACAGTATATCAAACAGGTTCTACTATGAATCTGTTGTATGTTATAAGAATATGCTTTTATTGTTTTAGTTGGTTTCATGTTTGGATTTCAATGTGCTTTACAAAGTGAAAAACCTCCTGCCCACTTGATAGGTGTGGAGCACCTGAGAAGTACAATGACTTAGGCCTAAGGTCACTTGCTGAATTGGGAATGAATCCTAGATCAGCAGCCCTTCACTTAAAGGATTTTTTTTCGCTCTCTTTTCTTTTTTTTTATTTCTTCTTTTACTGTTAAACCATGGGATCCTTATATACTTCTGGAGAGGGCTAACTGTCTAAAATATACTTGACTAGACAGTGTGTCAGTGCAAAAGAAACTTAGTGAGTTTTTAGTGAGAAAATTACGATTTTCCCATACAACTACAGTAATATCCCTCCAGTTATTTAAAGCTGTATCTGGCTAGAAATGCTATTTGATACATACAAGATTTTCAGAATAATCCTTTTCCAGAAACTGCATGGCTGAAACTGTTGCAGACTTTTACAAAGCAGTGAATTGGCTCTTCAGCTGTGGGGTTTGAAACAAGACTTGATTTCCACTTGACATGAAAAAACAGGTGTTAATGAGATAATTAGCTCCAAACAATTTGTTAAATGCTGTGCTGAGTGCCAAGAAGTTTTTGAAGAAAACTCAGATGCCTTATTAAAATGTATACTCCAGGAAAACGAGTTTTCAGTCTTATGGTTTGGGTTACACTTGAAATCGAGCTTGATAATTATACTTTGTGCCTTTTAAGATGATTTTTTTCCATTTATTCAGTGTTCTTTTATTCATTTATCCATGCATATATTTCTAATAGAGTTTTCTGCTTTTTTACCTGCAGGTTCTTGGCTAAAGGACAGAATGCTCTAATAGAACTACAGACTCAAAGACCTGTTGCTTTAGAGTTGTACAAAGATTTTAAAGAGCTGGGGAGGTTTATGTTACGCTACAGTGGTTCCACTATTGCTGCAGGAGTTGTTACAGAGGTATGGCATTTTTGTAATAGACTTTCTATACTGTAGAGGAACAATGATATGGTTAAGACTTGTTCTACACCCTTTAGCCCAAAAAGTGAATTATTTCTGCTAAAAAAGAGAAAGTGCTTCAGCAAGATGTGAGGAACACTTGTCATGATTCTGTTTAATTTATTAGGAGTAAAAATTACTCTATTTAGAATTTCCCCTCTTCCCCCTTGAGTTAACATACATCAGTCTTTTTGAAATCTGCCTGTATAAATATACTGGAAGCAGTTTGTAAACAAGAAGTGTTGGCTGTTTTTACTGTGTCTAGGTTGGCTCCAATATCTTTTTCTGTTAAAATTAAAAACAATTGTACATTTGATTCTTACTGATGCCTAAAACCATTTTCTGATCCTGTGTGAGAGGAAGCAAAGGCTACGGGGCTAAAGATAAATGTTTTGTCTTCTACTAGAAGCAAAAAATATGAATGTCCCTCTATCTGTCCCTTTAAAAAGTCTTGCTATGATTTAGTCACATTAACCAAGTTCTAGTACTGAGAACTTAAGGCTGAGTCATTTAATGTCAAAACTTAGAGCACGAACTTTTCTGGTTTCTCCATGTATGCATAGGAATGATGTGCTAGGTCAGTCAGAGGCATTATGGATCTATAATGCTCTTAAAAATCTGTCTGGTCTTAAATAAGATCCAGAAATAGGATGGATTGCACCCATTTTTCATTAAATTTGAGGTAAGTGGGGTTCTATTTAGATCTGCAATGTTTAGATCTAGACTAATATTTGTAGAATTGGGCCTAAATAAACTCTTTGATTTGTTATTTAGGAATTGCTATTTTAGTACCTGTCATCTTGTTCCGAGAATTTAAGCGGAAAAGGAATTATTTTTTCCACGACTGAAAAACATACAATACTGAAAAACACTGTGATGATTTTACACTAGTACTTAATTTTTCACCATAGGGTTTTTTCCATTTGCTTGTATTTTTAGATTAAAGAATGACAGTGGTGACAGAATTTCCACCATCCAAGCAAAACTCAATCAGATATCCAAACTTCTGTTTAAGAATCCAGTTATTTCAGTTGAAGGAACAAGTGCAATTAACTGGGGAGAAGATGGTGGTGACAAAAGGCAAATTGTGTGAGATATCTGGGGATCCCTTCATCAGTCTCTCCTGCTGCAGAACAAGATGCCAACTGACAAGGAACTGCAAGTGTTGCACTTCTTATCTCAAGAATCTCATGTGTTTCTCCATGTGGAATTTAGCCCTTAGAGGAGTTGATGGAAAAATATTAGAAAGATGAATTAAAGATGATGAATTATCATGAAACAAACTCCTTACTTCCAGACATAAATTGTTTACATATATTCTTTGATTGCTTTTTTGCTGCACATTAATTCAGTAAAGTAACTTTATTGGTCTAATATATTTTTAGGTTTGAGTTGATGCATATTCAGGGAAAAAAAGAACTATTTACCTTGTTTTCATGAGAATGGCATGTAGTATTATCATGGGATTGTTTTCCCTGTCCCAAAATTTATTTAAAGAAAACGAAATTTTCTTTTGCTGTGTAGTGGAAGCTGTGCCAATTTTGGCTAATTTTATTTTTTAAACAGTAAGAATAATAAAATGAATTTGTCTGAGCATTTTTGTCTCCCTCATCTTTTTTATTCAAACACTCTTAAATTGTGTTAAATTATTCTTCACTTACCATAATTGAGAAGTTTCAGCGTAAACTTATGAGTTAAAATGCGAAACTGGCATCCAACTTGGCTTTCTGAAGAAATAATTTCAGTTTTTCTCATGTTACTCAGTGCAGCCACTGTGCGTACACATCTCTTTCATCTAGACTTAGTGCTCTTTTGAACAAAGGCTGACAGTTTAATCTTGTGGTGTCTGCTAAAGCCAAATTGTGCTGACTTACGCCTGTAACTCCTTCCTGCTTTTCAGTAATTGGGCAAATGAAACCTCACAGCTGAAAGGAGGGTCCTTCTGCCACCTCCAGCTCAGCACAGACACACTTTACTACAACTTGGAAGTTTTTTTTGGGTAGGAGTTTTGAGAGGATGTCACATATTTCAGGACCTCTATGTGAGTGCAGAGTGGAGACAATTCACCTTTGCCCAGAGTTAGTAGTGAGGGGCAGGAACTGAGGCAGTCGCTCCAGAGCGTTGGTTGCTGGAGTTAACCCAAGGAAAGCTGTGTCCAGAGTAGTGAAGAACATAAAAATGCTATGTTTGTTATTTAGTTCACAGTCCTTTATGGTCTGTACCTACTCCTCCCACATGATTTTTTTTTGTAGATAACTTTTTTTGCACTTAGGTGCTTTAGCCCCAGTTCAGCAGCTACCTGCACTTGACCACATAGATGAATTGTATTGTTGACTGCGTGGATATTTGTAGAAGTATCAGCAATGCTTTATGTGGAAATGACTTTTTACAAAATCTTATGAATCTGAAACACCTGACAACTGTTACTGCTAAAACTGAAGCTATGAATTACCACTATTTGTTATGTCTTTTTATAGACCAAAAATTGCACTTAAATCTTTATCAGTTTCAGCATGCTACTTGTGAAGGTTTTGGTGCCCTTGTTGGATTCCAGAGATTTATACTGCCAAGCTCCTGCATTGAACCTCTTCCACTTGAGCTTGCCTTCAAACTTTGGAAGTGTTTAGGTTGCTCTTAAGTCAGGGGACAGTTGCAGTCTTCAGTTTTAAGACTTGCGTAGGTTCCTTGCTGTCTATGGATGTGTGATACAGGGTGAACCTCTGATAACTCTTCTCACACATGGTTGCATTAAATTTTGAGGCTCACATTTCTGTGATAACAGAAAAGCTACTGCATGTTTTCCCAGTTTGCCGCTTGGGCAAAGCAGGGGTGTTACCTAATCCGGTTTCAACGTGACTGCACTACCTTTCAACACAGATTTGAACTCTGCCCGGAGGTGCTGCTTGGTTGAAGCATAAATGATTTGTTGTTGTGCAGTAGAAGCATATCACCTTTCTTCAATCAAAATATGATTGCATGTTGATCCACGTGAAACTTGATGGCTTGGCAGTTGTCTAGGATGCAAAACCTTCCTAAACTGCTGATTGAGATACTCACACTCTCCCGATGAGAACATACTGCTCTCTGGGTGTAGTGTTTTGAATATCTCTGGAGAGCAAGAAGGTGGCATGCAATCAATCTTAAAGCAATTTGATAATCCTAAGCATTGTCTTGGAGAAAATGTCCTCTACACAGCTTTTACCGGGAAGTTGAGGTTCTTGGGAAGTTAATGAGAAAACTAATTATATGTAACAGGCTTCTCTGTAGTAAGGTGGCTTCCACTGGAATATCTATGGAAAGAAAAGCATGAAAGCCAGTGTCTTGCTTTTTTTGTGGAAAAAAAAGAGATGATTTTCTGACAACATATAACAGTGTACCAGGTAGGACTGTGCTTCTCAACTGTTTGAATTGGAAGGTGACTCAGCTGTTTGTATTGTTTGATGGTTGGGGATATTGGTGGAAAAGAGTTTCTTAGTGCTTAGAATCTTTTGGTTTGGTAGATGCATTGGTTTTGGGGATATAAGGAAAAGTATTGATGATGACAAAACAGTGAACAGGAGCTGCAGACATGCTGGTCTTAAGTGTCTTTTCTTGTGTCTGCTGACACTTAGAAGCAGGTTCCTGGCTAGGTGTTTGAGTGTTGAATTACTTTGTTTAGTTGCAAAATGTCTGCAAACTGTAACTTGGAAAACTGTTACAGATAGAAATGCCCCTGTTAAAACTATACTTTTTCTCTTTTTTTCAGTACTTTATTTCCTATAGACAGAGGAAAAGCTGTTTCCAGCAACTGTGCTGTTCTTCCCTCCTTGCTTCAACTCCTAAAAAAGAACCAAGTGTCACAGAAATACTAATTTTCCCCCTTTCCTCTTTCCTGCTGTTGTTGGCCAGGGTTTGTTTCCACTTGTAAGCAAGTGGTGCAGGGAAGATAGAGAGGGAGGGGGAGGAGTTCGGACTCACTGTGCAAATACATACAGACATACTAATCTAAACTGATGCCTCGTGGAAAAAAAATCACAGAAGAAGCAAGAAGCCAACAATGGCTCACTCACAGGCTCTCTTAGTGCTGGAAAACTTCATAGGTGGCAAGTTTTTTCCTTGTTCCTCCTACATAGACTCCTATAATCCAGCCACCGGAGATGTCTATTGCAGGGTTCCAGACAGTGGCAAGGAAGAGGTGAGTACTATCCACGTGTACAGAGTGAAAAATGTTAAATACATGTAACAATAACCTTTTGAGTGAGAGAGGCTGAAGCTGAGAGAAGAGAAAAATGATGACTTCAATGCTTAAACAAGTAACTTCTTGGTTATATTGTGGTATTGTGTAATCCACTGCCACGGCAGCAAATGCTGTAATTTTTTTACATTTTTCTATTAGAAAGTTATGGTCTGGATTCTAAGCTGGTGTGAATCAACAAAGCTTCAGTAACTTGCGTGGAGCTTCTTCAGCTCACATGGTGGGAGATGCCTTGTGCATAAGTTAACAGTAACACCCAGACAGGCTGTAAATATAAACAATCTGTAAGTGAGAAGAGTGTTTATTGATCTCTTCTGTAAATAAATTTAGAAGCACCATATGCAACTAAATGTGTTCTCCCTTAGTGTCTTGATGATTTGCAGTTTTCATTTAAAAGGATTTTTGGCTTGGTGTCTCTTCTCTGAAAATGGTAAAGAGCTTTCAGACCTCTCTGGTTTTGATATTAGCAGTTGGATAGTCTCATAGCCGCAGTTAGTGGCAGTGATGAAGTAGCTGTGATGAGTACGTTTCCTTATAACATACCCTGCATCCATAGGCTTTCCTGGTCTTGTGCTATTTACTGGGCTGACTTTCCTGGAACCTTGTACGTATTTGGGTGTGGATGGGCAATGACATTCATCGTGGGAGCTGCAGTTTCATTGATACTACTTTACAGAGGACCTACAAGTCTGTGTCCAAAATAGTGTTTCAGACTTTCTGAAGAGGGAAGTGACTGGACAAGCTTGGATAGCACAGAGGACTTGGAAAATACTGTCAAATAGTGACAACACTTGCAAAATGTATTTTAAAACAAACTACTACTGTGTGTAGCTGTTCCCTTTGCTTGCATTTCAGCCTTATTGACAGACTTTCTCTTTGCTTGTCTCAGCAGAAACCTTTGCACTCTAATTTCAGCTGGGTAAATATTTGTTAGATGCTGATGACCAAGGGTTAAAGAGTAACAGGTTGGGTTTGTTGGAATACATCTGTGTAAGTTCATTCCAATCTTAATTCTGCCTGAAAAGAATGCTGTTCTATGTGCAGGTGCAAATCTTCCTGTCCAATCATTTGCAAAATCATTAAAACCAGAGAGATCCAAGAATGCCAGAGGCTGCTGGCTACTCTAGAGATCCAGTTCAAACATCCTAAGAGCAATGGCTTTTCTCTTTCAGCTTTCTGAGTCAGTGGTTGTGTGTAGCAATGGGAACCCAGTTTAAAGACCTGTAAATTTGGTGAGTGCTTTAGTCCTGCCTTTAGACACCTTTACACAAAGGTTGGGCTCTGCAGAGCTGGCATCCACTGGTGACTGATGGAATATGCTGAAGAAAATGTAGTCACTACTTGAGGTTATCTAGAGATACCAAGGTAAGCTTCTAGACCCGAGTTCAACAAAGGGCTCAGGATGCTGATTTCTAGCAAGGCTCAACGTCCAGTTGCGTATCTTCTTGGTTCATTTTAGTGGGAAGTTAGAAGGTGACACAAGGGGAGACAGTGAGTCTGATGCTGACCCCGGAGTTTAACACCAGGTCGGCTGCTGACCATTTCAGCCACTTTCTGCCAAAAACACCGAATGTATTTTTTTCTAGGGATTAGTTTGTTCCCCAGCTAGATGTCTTAAATTCTAAATAGCAGTACCACAGCAAGCTGAACAGGTGCCCTGTATCTCCAAAAGACAGGCTGATGAGGGCTAATTAGTGCTGGCAAATACCTACTTTGAAACCACTTCTCTTTAAAGAACCTGGGTCCTGCACATCATCCCCTGAAAAAGCAAACATCAGGTCCTGAGGGCAGTCCAATTTGGGGTATTTTGACAGCAACCTTTTACGATGGGTCTGGATTGTGTGTTGTTTCTCTGTGTCTGTCTTGTGCAGAAGGAAAGCAGAAGGAAGTGTTTCAGACACATGAGTTCATAGTTGAATTCTTACGTGTGTTTTCTTTGTGGCTTGACTTTCTTTGCTGCTTTTTGCTAGTCAAACTAAGTAACTGTTTAACCTTTGTATGCTCTCTTACTTCTCTACAAATCTCTCTCCTTTTTTCCTCTTACTTTTTTTTAGATGAATCTACTGCCACTTAATTCCTTCCTTTGCTAGTTTTCACTTCTGCCATCTGTGAAAAAGCAACATTTTTGTACTTCTTCTACACCCACTGAAGGGTTAAAAATACAGCCAGTCTTGACTATCTCCTCTCCTGGCAGCAGCACCACAGGATGGGAGGGTGGAAGAACAAGTTAATTAGTGAAGGTGGTATGGTTCATTCACAGAGGATGAACCTTCTCAGGGTAGTGTGGCATCTGCACTGCACTCACTCAGGAAGCTGCAGTTCCCCTTTCCCAGGCCTGGTTTGGTCCTGCTTCAGCTATTCAGTGGCTGACAGCCTGCTGCCATCGGCACTTGAGCAGGAGGCTGTAGAACTACAGTCGAAAGAGAAGAGTCTGGGTTTCTGAGCATGGCCAGTGATCCACGTGACCCTCTGCATGTTGGTTTATTTCCCACCTTGCCCTCTGTACTGGTGTTGTTCTGGCTTTCAAACTCTGGGCCTTATTTTTACAGGGCCCATAAATTCTGATGTATGTGGGAGGGGGAAGGAGAAGGGGTAGATAGATTTTATCTCTTTGCTTGCTGGAACTTTTGTGCCCTCATTAGTAAAACATCTTTGGAGTGTCTGTAAATTATTTTGTGATGGTTTTTATAAGACCCGTCACAATCTGAAGGAACAAATTTGGAACTCAGTTTTGTGGAATTGGTGGAAAGGAGCCTTCAGCGACTTCATGGGAACCAGCAATGTGGTAACGTTCAGAGAGGTCATAATGGTCTGATTAATATTACCTCAGCATCCCTCCTAGTTACTGATTTTGACAGATTTCCAAAACTGAAGAAATTCTATGAGCAAAATTTTAGGAAATCAGCTAAGACAGCTTTGACTAAACCATAACTTGGATGCATATATTAGACACTGGGAGTATTGAATAAGTGATACCTAGGAAGCAAAAGTTGGGAAATAGGGCAGTTAATTAAAATATGGGAGGATATTGATGACCATCTTTAGTCAGTGAGACTGGTAAATATGAAGAAGGAACTGCTTATAAATCAACAGATGACAGATGCAGGTAACTTCCATTTAAGAGTCCAGAGGAAATGATTGATGGGAGAGAAAGCCTTCTGCTGAACTGTCATCCTCTGAAGATGGATCTGCTTCAGAAAAGTGCTGGTAATCTGCCACTGTTCAGAAATGTTAGCTGAAGGACCATGCAGCAGTCATGTACATCTCAAGCAAAATACTGATAAGAGTGGTGTGCATCTGTATAAATGCATATAATGAATCTTATCTGTAGGCTTCCTTAGGTGTCTGATGAGAGAACTGACTAAACCCCCAGGGTTTAGAAAGGAACTTTTTTTTTTCTTTGGGCAATTAAGAGTTTCTAGCTGTGATCAGGTAAGATAAAATTTTTCTCCGAGTGTCCATTCCCTAAATATATTCTTAGTCCTTGCTTGAACCAAATGGTGGAAATCAAGAGCTAGCAGACCATCCAATCCATTTCTTCCCCAGCCCCTTTCATCATTGCCTGGTGTGGCTGAAGTCCTGTGTTGCAGGGGTTGTGCATGTTTAGACTGAAGCTGCATTTGCTCTGGGGAGATTTTTGCTCTTTCCTCCATAAGAAACAAGGTTCTCTTTTGTTTTGGCCAGTAGCACTTGCTGGTGCCAGTTGATCAGTCCAGCATTTCTTCCAGGCCTGGAGGGTGGCCCACAAGTTGCTGTAATTTGGAGAAAAGCAAGAGTTCCAGTGGTAGTTTCTTTTCTAGATATTCTGTTTCAATACCACTTCTTGAGTTATGGATAGTGTCTTGATGACAGCGGAGAAGCTCTGAGGAGTTGTCATCTTCCCAGCAATGTTATCTGGATTATTAGCCTCTAAAATATGAATTCATTTGCTGAGCGTTTGATATTTTCTTGAGCCTTTCATTAGCATTCACCATCCCTCTTTTGATTTTTTAGGTGGAAGCTGCTGTCAAAGCTGCCAAAGATGCCTTCCCAATTTGGTCCTCAAAAAGTCCATTGGAAAGATCTCAGATCCTGAACAAATTGGCAGACCTGATTGAACATGACCTGGAAGCATTTGCACAAGCAGAGTCAAAGGATCAGGGTAAAAATTGGAACCGTTGATCTCAAATATAGTGTGCATTGCTAGATATTGAAATGGAGGATTTGGATGAAATTTTTACTATGGTATGAACTGTTGGAGGAAACTGGAGTTGATGTGCATGAGCTATGAGGAGGTTTTGGATTTGGGATTCCTGGGACTTCTCAGAATTGCTGACTTTGACTTCAGGTGTTAGATATTTGGAATGCACTACTAGAGGGGAGCTGTTGTCATTGACTATGGTTGCAGTGTGCTGGGGGTTACTTGTGCAAAGGACAAAAGACATTTCCCAACACACACACACAAATCGACTTCCAGAGCAGACTATAAAGCACTGTTTCTGTCCATGATGACAGCAGCAGGTTTGGTTTTGTTTCAGGAAAAACGATTACATTTGCCAGAACGGTGGACATCCCTCGGGCCGTGCACAACTTCCGATTCTTTGCCTCTTCCGTCCTTCATCACGTCACAGAGTGCACCGAGATGCCAGCCATGGGCTGCGTGCACTACACCTCGAGGGCACCTGTGGGAGTTGGTATGATGATCCTCATGTGCTGAAAAGCTTGGCAGAATGTCTGCCTCAGTAGGGGCTCAGTAAAGAAAATATTTTTTTGAAAGCATTTACTGTCTCTGAGTCACGTGCTAAACTTGGGCTTGTCTGCTAAAGCATCAGCAACTTCATGTAAAATCAGTTATGCTACTTCATGGCAAAAAAAATGACTGCATGCCTAAAAACCTTAACCTGTTGCTCTTACCTTCAAAAATCTCTCTTGCGTTGTGTCTGTGTGGGTGAGCACTACAGCTGTGGGTCAGTGAGACGTGCTGAGCACTGAGCTGCTGCTCCTGCGGGGAGAGCGGGATTCCCCTCTCCTTTGGGAAAGCAGGAGTAGTTTGCAGTGAGTCTGTGACCCCAGCGCACGTGGGTGAATAAATCGCTCTAGCTGGGGAATTGCTGAACTCGGCCACTAGATGCTGCTGCTGATTCAGGAATAAAGTGTTTGTGCTGCGCTGACAAGTAACGGCGTTGTAATGATTTCGTTATTAGGTTATGCTATATATATAATATAAAAAGTATATATGAGTGCTCCACATTTACACTTGAATTACTTAAAATATAAAATCGGTTAACTTAGAGGACCTTTTTAAAAGTTTTCTTGAGCAGTGGAGGACATTACTTCTGGTAAAATCATTCTCATAAGGAAAAGTCCATCACTGCATCTGCTCCATCAAACAGAAAGAAATCCTGTGGGTTTTATGAGGAGTCACACCTGACAATTACTATTTTTTTTTTCATAATTTTCTATAAATATGTGAAGTGAAAATATTCCTAAAAGCAATTACTGAAAATAATTCTGGTCTTTCAGCAATTTGTGGGAACAACAGTTTATATGGTGATAAATTTTGGCACTCATAAGTTAGACTAAAATTTATCTGGAAAATATGTACTATATGCTATACATCATTTGTTTAATATTAAAATCAAAAAATAAAAAAACAGCTTTAAAGAGCAAGAGAAAGCAGGAGTATGATCTGAGCTGGCACATTCAGCCTGGAGAAGAGAAAGCTCTTGGGAGACCTACAAGAGAGATGAAGAGGGACTTTTTACAAGAGCGTGTAGTGATAGGACAAGGAGTAATGGCTTTGAACTGAAGGAGAGTAGGTTTAGATTAGATGTTAGGAAGAAATTCTTTACTGTGAGGGTGGTGAGTCACTGGAACTGGTTACCTGGAGAAATGTACAATGCCCCAACCCTGTCAGTGCTCAAGGCCAGGTTGGATGGGGCTTTGAGCAACGTGGTCTAGTGAAACGTGTCCCTGGGGGCTTGGAAGCACATGATCTTTAAAGACCCTGACAACCCAAACCATTCTATAATTACTTTCACTTGCTCTTTGCTAACACAAATTATTACCACAGACCAGTTGTTGTAAATGATTGTTATGGCTAACCTTGCATCAATGTTCATAGGAAACACTAAAAAACTTCCTGAGAATCTAAGATTCTGCCCTGAAGAAGCAGCAAAACTTATTCAGAGAGTTCAGCTGATCACTTTTAGAATAATTTGCACAGATCTTTGAAGAAGTTATCTCCCTTTGAGAAATGCTGCAAATTTATTGTACAGTTGTCTGGAGATAAAAGCCATGGCCAAATTCCCTTCATAAAACTGAATTGGTGTATAAGTGCTTGAGGTCAGAGAAATGAGTTTTGTATCCCAGCAGACTGACCTCCTCCCTTTGTGGTTTTGTTTTGTAGCTGGTTTAATCAGTCCTTGGAATTTGCCACTGTATTTGTTGACTTGGAAAATAGCTCCTGCCATTGCATGTGGAAATACTGTGGTTGCCAAGCCAAGTGAGATGACATCTGTCACCGCCTGGATGATGTGCAAGCTCTTGGAGAAAGCGGGTAAGTCCCATAGCACTCTAAGGAGGGGGAATAGGGTGGAAATGCTTGTCTGTGCACACTTTTTTTTTTTGTTGCAGAAAGCAGAAGGTGCTCAAAGGCTTTGGGAAAGACTGTTTGCTGTAGCTGAATGTTGCACTGGAGAACAAAAAGCTTTCTCTGTCCTCATACTACCCTATCTCCCCCCCCTGGCTATTGCCCATTTTTTTTTCGTTATCTTCTGATGAAAAGTTTTTGTGTGCATCCTTTGCCCCTCCTGCACTCCACTTAAGGATGTCCTAAGTCTGTGGTGCAAGCAAAGGAGCCATGAGAGCATAAAAGACTGAGACACAGCTCTTGGTAACTGTGTCATGGCTGTGTTTGGTGCACTATTGATTAAAACTGGGAGGACAATTGCTTCTTCCCTGAATGACTGAACACCGGATCTCTGATGATGCATGTCAGACAAGCTTAGTGGAATTGATGTTATCATTTAACCCATGAACCCCAGAGCTGTTTAACATCATGGATTTCAGCTACTACTGAAGTTAAGGGTCAGTATTTGTCACCCTCGAGCTGCTGGTAACTTTCCAACTTCAGGGACAAAACACAGTGAAGTGACATCCTGCGAGCGCTGGGAAGGGTCCGATGACTGCGTGCCTTTGTTCCTGTCAGGGGTGCCTCCGGGGGTGGTGAATGTGGTGTTCGGAACGGGTGCCAAGGCGGGAGAGGCCCTGGTGTGCCACCCCGACGTGCCTCTGATCTCCTTCACGGGCAGCACGCTGACGGCCCAGCGGATCACGGAGAGAAGTGCTCCACACTGCAAGCGGCTCTCGCTGGAGCTGGGAGGCAAAAACCCCGCCATCATCTTCGACGACGCTGACTTGAGCCAGTGCATCCCTACCACCGTGAGGTCCAGCTTTGCCAACCAGGTACCTCAACCCCTATAACACGTAAACCCTGTTGGCAGCAGGAGGGGTGTGTGTCTGCGGGTTTGTGCGCGTGGGTGCTCCTACCTTTGGATCTGAATCTCAAATCCTCAAGGTCTGTTTCAAGATTGTGTTGTGAGAAAATCCTAAGTAGAAAAATATGAAAAAGTTTTCGTTATTCCACAAGGAGGGAAAAAAAGTAATAAAAAGCTCTTCTTTGTGCTCTTCATCAGAAGATAACAAGGTGTTATTACTCCTCTCAAAGTAGATACGTTTCTTAGCTCTCAGGGAAGCAGCTGCTTTAAGACTGTGCAAGTAAGTGGGAAGCCTGCTGATTTGCTAGAATTAAATTAGGGGACTTCCACCAAAATTTTACCAACATTGTTCTTCCGTCATCACCACCCTCAGGAGAGAGCACCAAAGCCAGGAAATTGTATCTGGGCAAATACTTAGAAAAATAGCTCGGTATCAAAGGGAGATTATCAGGAAATGGAGAGAGATCATTCAGAGTTGGAAATCATAATTCCTATAAAAAATGTTAGAGAAGAAAAATATATAATCAGTGAAAAATCAGGTTTATTTATGGTAGTGATTGCATGATCCTGATACTGTTTTGCCTTTTCCTTCACTTTTCCTTTTTTATCTGGAAAAAAAATCCCACTTTGCAGTGCTGGTTAGTGTAGTTTGCATTCCCAAGGTTGCGGGAACACAAGTGATCTGGGTTGTAATTCCTAGTACACGTCAATAGTGCAGTGTAATATGAACCAATATTGTTGATTTCTTGTTTGTTTGTTTCTTTTTGGTAGGGTGAGATCTGTCTTTGCACCTCCAGGATCTTTGTTCAGAGGGGAATATACAGTGAGTTTTTGAAGAGGTTTGTGGCAGAGGCCAAGAAGTGGAAGACTGGGAATCCCTCAGATCCTACAGTCAGTGTGGGAGCACTAATAAGTAAAGAGCATCTAGAAAAGGTGATGTTACATGGAGTTTACATGATGTCATCTCATCTTTTAGAGGGCTAAAAAACTACAAAAGGTAGTTTCAGAAGTATGTGGGAAAGGATCATGTCATCTCCAGGATTAGCTCTGAGGGATGATAACTCAAAGCCATTGTAAGGTATCCTTTTAATGAGGTTTCTGTTGCCTGTGGCCTGGGACCTGAAGCCCCCAGAGCTTGGAAGCTCCAGCTGGTACATACCACCACGGAGTTAGTGGCAATGGGTGTTACAAACACATCAAACAAGTTTCAACTCAGTGCTGACTTCCCACAGAAAATCACACCAAGTTGAAAACATTTGTCTCTTGTTTTCAAACTACTAAAAGACTTGGCTTCAAAGAGTCTAAAAAGTAATTTAACTTTCTAGGTTGAACACATGATTACTCTGAAAAAATCAAACTCCCAGAGGAAAATAATTTAAAATGACAAAAGAATATTTCCTCCTATTTGAATGAAATAATTCTAATGGTTTCTAAGTCCTGAATTTAATCTCACAAATCTTAGAGTTCAAAACATTTTCTTGGATTTTAATAGTCTATTTTCTAGGATCACTTATTTGTCTAGTAAATTATTTGACAAGGTAAAAGTCTTGTTTTATATCACTCTGGCAAACTCTGGGTGTACAAAACACAGTTTCCTAGAGCTGCTTGCAGGAATTTGTAATGGTCTGTGTGGAGAGCAGCTGAGGTGGTGCACAGTTAGACACAGTCTGCTTTAGTGGCTTGTATGAAATGAACGTTGTGGTGTCAGAGTTCAGGGAGAGCAGATGCTCACATCCCAGAACTCTCTGACGCAAGAAGCAGACCAAAAAACCACAGAGTGAGAGAAAGCCAGACCTTTGATGTGCTTCCTGATGCCTCAGCAGGTTCTCCAGGTTCTCCTGTTCTGAAGTAGAGTGGTAGAAATACCCACTTCCTGAGGTCCTTAGTCTGTAGCACCACAGAGAACTTCCAAGTTTAACATGCTAAGGTGGCTAAAAGAAGAAAAAGATAAGGAAGCCCTGTGGTATCTCTGTGGTCTTTCTGTAAGGAGAGAAACCAGACAACGATTGCAGAACAGCAGAAGCAGATCAGCAGTATGTCCTGTATGTTCAAGGTAGCAAGCTTCTGCTAACAGCAGCAATGGAAACATCTTTAATTATTTATTGATGAGATTTTCTGTAGCATTCATGGCTTCATCATCCTAATGGAATGTAAACATTTAAAAAGCCTTGCCTGTAAGGCAGGAAAATACTACTGATCCCTTGGAGTAAATGAGTGAACCATGGCATGGGATATATGGCAAACTGCCCAGGCTCCTGGGAGAAGGGAGGGAGGCTCTGGGACCACTTGTGTTTTGACCAAGGGCCCTACCCTTTTGACAACACTTAGAGGGAAGGGCCAGCAGTGCTGCCTGCTAGGCTAGTAAGTGTTAGGAAAGAGAAAACCATTGTTTTTTTCAGCAAGAAATACACAGCTTTGCATACGAAGAAACACATCAACAAAAGTTAGGGAATGCTGCCCTCTGTTGTAAGAGGGCAGCACGTCCCAGCTGGAGACGTTCAGGGGCTCCTGCTGGTGCGTGAACCCTCTGGATTTGGTGTCCTTTAGCAGTGATGTTTTTCTGTGCTTCCCCAGGTAAGGAACTATGTGAAGAAAGCCCAGGCTGAAGGAGCCAGAGTCCTCTGTGGAGAGGGAATGGATCCTTTGGCCCTCCCACCTGGCAACCAGAAAGGCTATTTCATGCTGCCCACAGTCATTGCTGAAGTCAAGGATGAATCTTGTTGCATGCAAGAAGAGATTTTTGGTCCTGTGACATGCGTGGTAGCGTTTGATACAGAAGAAGAGGTGATCAAAAGAGCCAACGGTGTGAAATACGGCTTGGCAGCCACGGTGTGGTCCAGCAATGTGGGACGTGTTCACAGGGTGGCACACAGGCTGCAGTCTGGACTGGTGTGGACCAACTGCTGGCTTGTGAGAGACCTGAACTTGCCATTTGGTGGGATGAAAGCCTCAGGCATCGGCAGGGAGGGAGCAAAGGATTCCTATGAGTTCTTCACTGAGGTCAAAACCATCACAATAAAGCACTGACATATATCAGCGGAAGTATTTTAGAGTGAAATAAATGACAGCAATTTGAGTTACCAAAAATGGCTCCTTAAAACACAGGCTGCTGTTGTGGCCATTCCTTTCTTGATCTTTGGTCAAGTAATATCAATGACAGCTGAAAACAATCATCCCAAATGCTAATGTTAAAGGCAGTTTTTCTTGTTGGATGAGAAGATCAGCGTGGACTCCACAACCAACCCATATCAAGCCAGATGACCTGCCTGTCTTACAGATCCTAAAGCTTTTTAATATTCCTGTCTCAAAAAATCTGTCCCTCTAAGGCAGATTGGAGAAAGAGTAATATATGATGGTAGCTCTGGTTGGTGAATTACCTTGAGGGAAAAAGCAGCAAGCACGTGGTGAGGCTGATACTATAAAGGGGAATCAGCTCATTTTTACTCTAAAGAGTTTGAAAATCCATCCATATTGCACTTCACTGATATCAGACAAGGACTGATACTACACTACACTGAAAGCCTGAGGAACTACCTTTAACCTACTAAGTGGTTTTAAACCATGGGGTCATGACATTCTCATGATATTTACGGAGACAATAAATGTTTTAATTATAACCTTCTTTATAGTAGGGAGCTGAATCATCCTAATACCTGTTCTCTAACTATTTTGTAATTAAAGCCTTTTGTCACTTTGAGACCTCAGTGATGGTGGTTTTTACATCCCTGCACAAAAATATGGCTGCACAAAAATATGGCTGCATCACAGACAGCGTCACTTCATTAATAAAACCTAGAATTTACTACTAAGAGAACTAACTTAATTATTTTACATTTTGTCACCAAAATGTAAAACCACTTCCAACTCTTCCTCATTTGTTAGCAGAGACTTTTTAAATCAGGTATCTCACAAACCTGTTTGCTTTCAACAAAAAGGGAAATAGAGTTGGATACACCTCGTTGGATGCCACCTGGTTGCAGGGCAGACCTAGCAGCCAGGTTGGAACTGTGGGCATTTGATGGATTTGGTACAAGAACCTCCAGCTGAAGGCATGTTAGGGAAATACGTAAAAATGATAGGCTTAGTGAACTGATGTATTCTGAGCAAGCATAAACATTTTACTTTAAAAATGCCTAGGTCTATTCATGACCATGTGGTGGCAGCAGAACACCTTCTTTGGTGTTTTTAATCCCCAGTCAGCTGGGAGAGGAATAAACAGCCATTATCAGTGCGTGTTTCATTCTGCCAATTTTTTTTTCTATTTACACATCCTGTTTGGAAGAGCAAAAGAACCCAAAAGCTGTGAAACAGTTCATTAGTTGGGGGGTGATGGGGGGATGCAGGGGGCAGACATTTTCAGCAACAGCAGATGGGATATTGCACAATTAGTAGAAATGGTTGGCTGCCTTCCCCCACCTGGATCTGGTCTAGGTTCAGGTTTAATTAGATGAATTTGTTTTCAGATGTTGATTTTATCTTTGCGTTACATGTGATGAGAGATTTCTGTATGTATTTCATATGCTGGAGACAAAGGCCTGTGTGCCAGCTACATGATTCTGGCCCAAGACATCAGGGATGGAGTGGGGACAGAGCTCTGCAGGACCCCAGGTGTGGGGTATAGAGGTGGTGGTTCTGTGTCCAGCATGGCTCTGAAGATTTCTCAGAGGTGAACTTCTGGGAAGCCCTGTTCCATCATCCCTGTATCCAGCACCTCAGAGAGGTAAGGGAGGTCTGCTGGTGCTAACGATGCTGTTTACTTTTGGGCAGGAGGAAGAGCCCATGTGAAGATACAAAATATTGTCCCTTTCTGTCTCTAATGGATGGACTCCTTCCTTCTCTGGTTAACGTGCAGTTCAAGTGCCTTTCTTATCCTGCTATTTCTTGCCCTTTAAGATTAATAGACATCTGTACATGTACATGTACAGATGTGAGGGTGTTACCCAGTGGGTGAATTTCTTTTCCTGCCTGTAGTAATGGGTAATTCCTGCATTTCCCATGCCCACCTCCAGCCTCAGGTCCTAGCCCCAAAAGGAGATGCTGGTGCTTGTGCAGTGAAGCAGGTGCCATGGGACAGGTTACCTGCTTGTACCAGGAGCTCTCTGTGGGCACACAGAATTTTCCTGTATACCAAGAGCTATAAGCTTTCCCATGTTTTTTATTCAGATTGGCTTCCAGTGTAGCAATGTGCATGGATAACTGTCTCATCTTACAGATGAAACAGTCCAAGGACTTCTTCCTGCAGATAATGAAGGTGTCAATTGCAGCTGCTTTATTTCTGAGTTTTCTGCCCTCATTCTAAGTGGACAGTGAAGAGGATATCCTGGAGGATGCAGCAGGCTGATCCAAGTCATGAGGCTGACTGCTCTCGTGGAGCTCTTCAGGCTACGCTTTCTGGAATTTTCCAACATGACAGCAAAGCTTTTTTTTTTCTGTAGTCTGCCCTGGCTTGTGCATGAAATCATGTGGCCTTTGTGAGGATTTGTTTAATTACTGTTATGTAAATCTCAAAGAGTTGCTCCATCTGTTAATTCTTACTGATGGAGTGAGTACAGGTCTGTTTAACACTAGAAGATTATCTCACTGCTGTGAGATGATTACTTTACATGGGGAGGTATTAATATATTTTCCATCCTTTACAACTCTCAATTAGCATAGGGTTATTTTTTGTTCTATTTCAGATCTTTTCTCAGCCTGTTTATGTCTTGTTAGCTTGTGTCCAGTTATTGTATAATGCTTGAAAGCAGCTTTGCTTAGGGTGACTCTGGATGTAGTTTGGAGAGGGGACATATCAGCTCTAATGTTTATATTCAAATCAAGCTATGTCCATGTTCCCACAGTGTTTGTAACTTAGGCAAAGCAAGACATACTTGTAAAACTCTCAGGGATGAAAACAGACTTGACTTTTTGGAAAACAGACTTTTTCTTTTACTTGGGTCAAAGAAATTTTTGTGCCTAACTTAAATGTGCAGAATGAGAGTGTAAGTTAGGCTGGTTTTAAAACCCTGGCCTTGAATTTCCAAACTTCAGAAAGCTATACCTTAAGATTCAGCTTCACAGGTAGAGTCAGATACTTAAGATTTTCCTCTTAATAATAACAACAACAAAAGAAAGAAAAAGAAAAACAAAGATGGTGGGATTGTGAGGGAACAGTGAGGAGTTTCTTCCCAGGCTTGTCTTCAGGGCTGAGGTTTAAGTTTTTGCTCAGGCTTGAAGCTTAAGCTCAACACCTGTCTCAGCTCTAGAAGGGATGCTGGCTGAAGTGTCCAAGTACTTGTCCTCAAGCTTCTTATTAAATTAGTGGATTTTCTGTGTGGTGGGAGAGTGAAAAATGAAAATGGAATGAAATTTTTTTAGTCTTAGAGTAAGACCAGGGTCTCACTCTCCACCCTAGTTGGTAATTAAATATGCTATGGAAAGCTAAATATAATGAATAAAGGAAACCAACAACAGTTGCAGGAAATTCTGGGACATTTTCTTCATTGAATTCTGTTCCCCTCCTTTCCAAGCATTTGTTTTTACACTTGGAGGGTGATGTTTGTACTTAAGGGACAACAATGCACAAGTTTTTTTCTAGAATACATCGAATCTCTGTCAGCAATGTTTATAGTTTATGTGAAGATGGGGGTATAACGAGAAAAGAGGGAAGCCCTGCAGTATTATGACTGGTTAAACAGGATGCATCTTATTGCAGCTGAAGGCTAGTTATGCAGCCAGAAACTGTGTGTGTGGTGCTGCCTCCTGAAAAGGAGCAGCTGAAAAGGATTTGGAGATTATGAGGGAAAGCGTAATCAGTGTGAGAATACCAGTTCAGCCAAAGCAGCCCAACAGGGTAGAATTCAGCCTGAGCTCTGCTACATCATTGCAATTAACAGGAGAGGCAGCATGATCCTGGAGAGAAAAAGCAGAAGTGTGCTGAATCTGCAAATAATCTTAGCCTTTGTATGTAATATTACTGTCATGTTGTGCATCTAATTCTGTTCTCTTTAACAGAGAGATGTGGAGGGAGGAAGATTATTCCAAATTCTGAAAAAAAGTCCTAGTGTGGGACTTGGATGATATGGTGCAACAACTTTTGGCTTCAAAAACACCTGTTTTACGAAGACAGCTGGTGTGTGTGTTTGTGTGTTCATATGCAGGGAAGCAATTGCAGGGGTCAGTGATGAGTCCGGAGGGGCAGATGCACGCTCCCGGCGTGCTGTGTCAGAGAGCAAGTTTTGTCTCTTAAAACACAGGAGGTGCTGGAGCACACCTGCCAGGTGTGTTTTCTGGTGGGTGGCGAGTTAACCATGGCACAGCCTGCCTTGTCGTGTTTCCCTCTGGCACCAGGTGTCCTTAACGATATCTGAGAAAATGCAGATGCTTCCACAGAAGGGAGCACAAGGGTTCTGGAAGGGCAGTTGTTCAAGATGGAAAGGGGAAGATGGAAGTCATGACCTGTCAGGTGGATCAGGCCGAGGTTTCTCATCTGGTTGCGACCAGTCCGGTTTTGTCCTGCACTTTGGGAAGATGTGCTGGACCTTGCAGCTTGGCTCAAGTGAAGGCAAGAATGCCTGGTCCAAGGAGCCCGCTGGGACATGAGGAGGTGACAGACAGATGCTGAGCTGCAGTGGAGGCTGAGGCAAAAGCACTTGTGCAGCTTCACCATAGGCATGTGGGGCCTTTCTGCAGTTACGTGAAAGATGAAATAAGAACATTTCCCTTTGTGTAAGAGCTTCTGTGGGGTGCCCAGATATGATAATGAAGGGGTTTGTAATATTACCCAAACCTGCAAAAGGCTCCTTCCAGGGTATTGGTGATGAGAGCTATCTCCTGGTTTCAGAGAAATGGAAGTAATTACAGACTATTTATTATGAGGTGAGGACACACATTCATTCACAGGGTGCTAAACTTGTCCAATTAACTCTGAACTCCTGAAATAATAATGAAAAGCTTATGCTATCGTTTTGGTAATTGGATTTTCTCTTCCTTTGGGAACAGTGCATATTAAAGTAAGGGTCCATCCTTGGTCATGCGGAGATTTCATGTTTTTTTTTCAAATTTGGCTGACCCAACAAAAAAGTCAGGCAAAAGTCACATTTTCTGCAGCTGTAAAATGGCATTTTCAAGGGTTGACATTAAAAAAAATAAAAAAAAGAAAAGAGAAAACAAAAGGAACATTTCCTAATCTTGCCTTAATTTTTAAAAACTGATTTGTTTACGCTTACTTGGCTGCAGTGAATATACTGTGTTTAACTGCTGAAAATACAAGCTTTTGTCCTCAGGATGAATGCCAAAATGTTTGTTGGTGGAAACAGCAGAATGTCTGTCTGGGATTCTCTTTGGGATTCTTGTGGTGAAATATCCATATTTTCACATGAGTACTTGTTAGCTGAAAGTAAGTAATTTCAGTCCTGCTGAATGGCTACATTTCAGTCACCCTTTTCCAAGGAGACACTGGAGCCAGTTTTCCAAGTAGAGGACATTGAGTAGGTATGATAAGATAGCCTTAGAAGTTTGATTAGGAAATTACCTCCTTCCTGTGCTGGTTTGCTTCCAGAACTGTACTAAGCTTTTTGAGGATGGAAAGGATACTTTTGTAACCCATAATTATATTCCTACAGTGAATCATTTTTTTCCAGAGTTGTCAGTTTTGCCTATTCAAATGCGTAGTGTGGAGAGGTTTTTTGGATCGTCTAATGTGTCCCTGGCCTTTGTGGCTTTGAGTCATATGGGACAGGGGTGAAAACCAGCATCCTGCAAGATCCACATGCACCAGAGTTTGTTGGTGATTCGAGGAGAAATTTGCTGTTACAGCGCTGGGAGGTTCTTCTAATCAGTTGACCCCTGCAAGGAGCTTCAGGCTGCTTCCTCTGTTGGTGATATGTTTTGAAGCCTTTGCTTTACGTTTAAAAAATAAGTATGGGTATGTGCATAACTGTTCAGACACGCAGTTTCCATAGTGTGGTGCTTCAGTAAGATGGACAAGCTGAGGTATTGATCCAAGTGCTTCCAAAGAAAATCTCACTCTGGTCTGAGACCTTACTTTCCTGTTCAGTTTCTTTCCATGAGCAGTCTAAAGAAAACAAGTTTTTCAGATTCCTGATCTCTTTATAGCACAACATGCTATGTATTGATAGTGCTTAACGCCATCCACTCATCTAAATAATAAAACTACCTTATTTTGAGAACAAGGGTTCAGGGGAGGTCACATTCCTTTCAGCTGATACAAATCAATGTCTTCTTTTGATCTTCAGCTGATGCTTTGGTTCTGGTTTTGCTGTCATCCTGCCTAAGACTCACTTTTCTTCCCAGGATCTGACCAATACCTCTTTTCCCCAGTGGAATTAGAACATTGTTTACCAAAGCAAATTGTGCTTCTTTGCCTGAGAGATGTAGCTGTTCACCACCAGGGGAGGAAAATAATTCCTCCCATTGTTCTTCCTGAGGTTTGGCTAAGTTATTGCAGTTCATGACGTTTGGATGTAAGGATGATAATGTTCTGTCCAAGGACAAAATACAGCAAGAGGTACATTTCTGTTTGATTTTTAAATACGCTCATTCTTTCTTTATTTTGTAATTAATATTTAGAAATGTGCTGTCATGTACTCAGATCTACTTGTTGTTTTGCTCCTACATACCACTTCTCACTAGTGTTAGTCAGTGATATGAGTTATTTAATGGGCATACTGTGCTACAGAAACAGCATTTTTAGCTGGGCTGTTATGTACTTGGACAGACACAGAAAAAAAAATCACTTTTTGAGGAAGCTGTCAGAAGTCTGCTTTTTAAACATCAAAACTGTGAGCCCTGAATCCTGAAGAAAATGTCATAATGTTCCAACCATATTTACTCTAATGTGCCATTTGGGTTACCTGTCAAAAATAGGTAGTGAAATCATAGCTCTGACTGAGATACAGCTGTGAAATACCAGTTTCTAAGCAACCCCTTAGGCTCCAAGTAAAACTTTGATGAATAATCCTACAGTTGGACAATTTCTCTGTTGTACATTTTCTGTGCAGCATCGATCTGCTTTTTATGAGGTTGGAAAAGACGGATTCTTGTTATGTATTCTTAACACTTCCTTTAGAGGTCTTTCCACCTTCAAAGCAGTATATGAACTTTAGTTAATTAACCTTCTTTGCACATCTTACATCTGGAAGTGTGAAGCATTTTTCATCTTGCTGCTGAGGCAATTTAGGGACAGACTATACGGTAATGCCTGTAGGACATTTCTTCAAAGTGAGTTGAGGGTAGTACTTTTCCCCCGTGCAGTCATGTTCTGAAAGGTTTGACTAATCTCACCAGAGAAGAAAGTTGCTGTGTAAGGGAGAGGCAGAATGTTCCTGGCTGAAATTTTCTTGCTTATTCCTTTCCTTGGTGATAATATGATTTATGTTGTCTTCAGGCATCCTGGAAAACCAACTGCTGGAACTCAGGGAAGAAGGTGTCAGCTGGTGTGTACTCTGACTGCTGGGTGTCTGGTAAGGATGAGTTAGAGCAGAGCTGAGGTAGGAAGAGTGAAAGATTTCAGTGTGCATCACTGGGAGGTCAGACTCTTTAATTCAGGAAGGCTGGTTAGTTCTTGTTTCACAATAGATGAATCTTGTAAATCAATTTATATGCCTCTAAATAAAACAGATGTAAAGAAGCGGAATTTAAGTGAGGACTAGACTCGGGTGAAGCTCAGAAAAGAAAAAAAAATTGAATAACTTTTATAGGGGGTGTTGGCTTTTGCCTTTGAGATCATTCAAATCATGTACACAGAGAAAAGACACTCATCCGTGCACAGGAAAATAAGAAATCTACGGCAATATTCTGAACAATACAAAATTTTCTTTGGGATTTCACTGCCATGAAGTAGTATAGGAACTTAATTTATTTTGGTTTTAGGAAACAGCCATTAAGGCTGGAGTTGTACTCCATGGATGGTACAGATGGGATTTACCCATCCTGGGATGCTGTCAGATTTTGATAGCTCTTAAAAGAGCTCTGTTCCTTGACGCTAAGTCAGGTAATTTTTATGATTAATTCACAGCACTATTCCTCTTTCCACATGTGGCTCTTTAACTATCCTCTGAGTTAAATTTAAGAAATGTGAACACTCAAAGCAGTGATTGTGCATGGACTAAGCCCTGCATGACCAGAGCAGCAGGTGCATTAGGCAAGCCAAATCAGGGCTGTCTTAACTAAACTGGAAGTTGCCTGGGGTTTCACAAACCTCATGTGAAATTTGTTTTTTTCCTATGTGGCCCTGAACAATTTGCCATGCTTTGAACAGATATGATTTCTGGTCCTGTAGATCTCTCTGCAGAACACTTGGTATCTGAAACATCAGGAATGGTAATAACTTATTTCTCTGTAGGGGAGACTGATACATACTTTGTTGAATGAAAAATGTGAATGAGGAAAGTGCTCTCTAGTCCTAGGGAAGATGCTGAATGCAGCATTTGTTCTTCCAGCATCACTGAATGCCTTTTTACCACCGGGGACAATTTTGCTCTGGATGGGTAAGCATGGGGGTGAGCTCAGTCCAGCGCTGCAGAGCTGGGAGGACTCAGCCCGTTCTCATCACTTGGCTTCTGGTCATCACACTAGGAAATCTGGCCAAGCACTGCTCCAGCTCTTAACTTTCCACTTAGAGCTGCACTTGTCCCTGGAGCGGGATGGAGCAAAGGTAAAGAGACAGTCATTAGACTGTGTGACCAAAGTATTGTTTGAAGGTGACTGTATATCTCAGATCAGGGGCAGTCTCATTTTGCCCCTTTCCCTCCAGAAGGTTAAAGCAGTTCATGGTCTCAGGCAGCAGTCACGCAGAGTGGCACTGCACCCTTTCCTCAGGATGCATCCCACGCAGTCCAGTCTTTGTAAAGACCAGATCCTGAACTGAGAGGTGAGGGTCAAGTTGCCACACCTGGAAATGAGAAGCCTTTTCTTACAGTTCTTGTAAAAGTCAGAACTAAGTGATGAGCCCTGGGAAAAGGTGAGGGGAATCTCCCCACCCTATCCATGGACCTTTTGGCACCGTATTGTGTGTTGTGAAACCCTGGGTGATAAAAGGAGTGCTGCTATTTCTGTCTTTTGGCACTGCTGACTCCCCGCTGCAGGTTCACAGTGATAAACTGGCTGTGAGTTGCAGTGGCGGCTGTGCCTTGTCCCTTGGTGGCAAGGCAGAGCTTGCTGTGCGGGAATGAGGAGTGGCTTGGGTTGGTAACAGCGATTCGTGACACATCCCCACCTATTTGGGAGGATAAATATGGGCAGGGTCACACACTCTTTCCTCAACACCCTCATTACCTTGAAATGACACTTTCCAAAGGGGCATTGCTCTTGCCCTGTGTAATTTAAAATGATGGCTCTGTGCCATTTTTAGGGTGGTGCTTTCTTTCTACTGTAACATGTTTGCATTGTGGTTATTTAGAGTTGTTTCCTCCACCACCCCTAATTCTGAGAAAACCATAGGTAAAATACGGAGAAATACTGGTAGAATTTACAGCCCAAGAGACCGACATTCACTCCTCTCCAAATGGAGGCAGATCAAGCAATGTCTTCTGCAGTAGTGCCTCAGCTCTGCTCTGCTATGACTGAGAAGAAGAAACTCATTCTGTGCCCAGAATCTGCCAGCAAAGGTGCTGGCAGCCATGGTAATGCCAAGGCTTGGACCAGACTCATTCGCTTTGTGCTGCTCCTCAAAGAGGCACTGGGCAGTACAGCCTTTGAGCTACAGCACTAACTAGAATCAGGACTGCAGTGATAGCCCAGCCGACAAAAGCCTCTGCAATTTGTAGCTGCTCGAAGGTCCCTGGGAACACTCAAGGCCAGGTTGGAACGGGTTCAGAGCAACCTGATCTAAATTCAGGTATGCCTGCTCATGACAGGGGGATTGGACTAGATGACCTTTAAAAGTCCCTTCCAATCCAAACTGCTCTATGATTCTTTGATTCTGTGATCTGGGAAAGTGAATAAAAATATTGTTGCTGCGAGGAGAAGGAGGTTTGTATACACACTTACCATCCTCCTCCTTGTCCTGCACAGCAGGATTGCACCAGGGTCTTGTAGCCTCCCTTCTGATTATGAATTTGTTTTAACCCTTGAAGTGGCAGCATATCTCTTGCTTGATACAGTGGTTAACTGCTTAGGGATGAATACAAACACGTTTACTCTTCCATAAATCCCATTATCTGGAAATTCTTCACAGTAGCTGGGACCTCATTTCATGCTGCTTTTGCTCCTATTAGAGGTCAGAGAGAGCGACTGAGCATGTAAATAAACTCGCCAACAATTTTCCACCCCACTGTGGACCACCCTGAGAGCACAAACCTGCCATAAAAGCACTCTTTTCTTGTAAGACAGCTGGAAAGCAGTAAACATCCCAGTTCCCTCCCTAAAAGTCCATAATATTTTTTTGCTCTTCTATCACTGTACGCTTCCAGTCACAGCATCTGCAAGTACTTGTGAAGTTGAGTGGACTTACAGAGCCAGCTTTGGATGGACAAGGCAAGACACTGAGTAACTTTTGTTGCAATTTCCCAGACCCCTGCTTAGCCACCATATAAGCTTGCCATCCTCTCTGCATTTGGCATCCAAATGTTCCAGGCTTCTCAATCGTTTCACATGAGTGTCTAGAAGCATTACGACTTCTGCTTCATGCCAACCTCACTTGCAGCTGGTAAGGAGAGGGCATGGAAGTTCCTGATAAAGATTTATTTTTCGTACATTCCCTAAGGGTAAATTGTGTCACAGTGGGAAAGCTAAGTACACAAAACTCGTGTTTTCTTGCTCCCAGGACAGCACGTCCAATTTATTCAATGAAACATAAAACCAGTTTTTAATAGAAGTGCCTGTAGTTGGTGGAGTAGGAATCCGGAATGGCTCTTCCTTGGACCTGTTGGTCATGTTCACCTTCTCTGGCCTAGTATTTATGTTCATCACTGTGGATTTTCTCTTGCATCTAAAAATTTGGAGTTACTGAGTGTAGATTGCGTGAGGCTGTGGGTTTTCACATGGCTTCTTGAATGTTTTTAAAAGGTTAAAGCTGAGGGAGAAAATGGTGTCACTTTGAGGGAAAGGAAGGTCACACTTTTCCTATCGCTCTGTATCTGATTGCCTGCTCTCTCCTTCCTCTGCCCTTCCCAGACTATGAATAGGGAGTTCGGGGGTGTTTCCTGCAGGCCAGCTGTGGTATCATTGCTGGAAAGTCTATGTTACAAGTGAAGAGCACGGGCTGGATGAGAAGTGATGAGTTACTGGTGACTGATCTCAGCTGATGGGGGAAAAAATGACTCCTCCGTGAACTGGGCTGGTTCCCAAAAAAAGGAATCCATCACTTTGGAAAAGAGATTAATGGAGTACATCCAGCAGCTCTGCTGGCCCCTGGACAGCGGTTTGCACTGAAGGCACCGGATGAGGCGTTTCGTTGTGTCATCGTGTGATTATTTATATCTTCCGTTGACTAGCACATTTGTTTCCCCAAAGCAGAGTGGGTGTATGATTTGCTATTTTTTATTCTTTATTAAGTTCTAAATATAAACCAGCCCTGAAGGGTGTGTAGAGCTGTCCTGCTGATTGATTTGGATGGGATGGGAGGAGGCTGAGGAACTACCCCTGCCCGCAGAGGTCTTCTCTCCTTCTCAGCATTCACAAACTTCTGAGCCAAGAAAAGAATTTTCCTTTCTGCCTGGTGGCTCTTTGCTTGAGGAATGGTTTGACTTAGTCTGCAAGATTAGGGTGGTTTTATATCTCTTACCTTAAGCACACCAAAAATTTTACCAAAATAATAATTAGCGGGGAGTGGTGGTGGTGTATGTGTTTCCATGATTTTTGCTAGAGCAAAACTAAATTCTGAGAGTTGTAAGCTTCTGTGGCAATACATAGCAAGGAAGACTAAGTTTAGGGGCATTTCAGTAGTGCTGAACTGCAAATGAAATCTTCTTGAAACAAGTTTGTTGATAGCTGTGGAAAACTTACCTGACTGATCACGTATATTAGGAAAGTATTCTCAGTTCTTTCACTCCTGCTTTTGTTATGGTTTTTTTTCCAGTATTTTATGAAATTATATTTATGTAGTAACTTAAGTTTTAGAAGTGCAAAGTGATTTTTTATGTTTTACAAATATAATAGTTATATAAATTGAAAAGAGAATGAAAGAAACAGCTCTGCTATTTCTGCAAAAGCTGATTAATATTTAAACAAAAGGAACATCAAATTCTCATACTGGCTCACATATACCCATTAAAACTGCAGAAGGTGTATGGCTGGAGGGCCTCCCTACTTTTGAGTAGGAGACCCAGGATTTGTGATGAACATTTTCACGAGGCTTTCCTAGTGCCTGTCACAGATGTTTTCCCAGCAAGTAGTTCTCAGGCATTTCTCTGGACAAGGAGAAGATACTGGTTTCCATCTCAGAGCCTATTTGTCTTTATCACTGGTGTCAGTGTCCAGTGTTAAAGACAGTGAAAGATTTCAAAAATATTTTAAAATCATAAGAATTTTTTAAAAAGTAGTTACTGAAGCTCAGCAACTTCTAGAAATTAAATTTTGTTCTGATTATTAAAAATGCGCTGTGTTTTTAATACACATCTTTTATTGTGGCATCTTTTTACCGTGATGTTTTTCTTGTCTGCTTTACCCCTGCCTCTGTGAGTTTGAAGTACAGAACAGCAAAAGGACAAAGTACTAAAAAGGTAGCAGGAGAGTTGTTCCTGTGAGGAACCCTTGTGCCTAAGGTTTCAGATTCAGGTACTAGACCAGATCCAGATGTGATATACTTTGAAATATCAAATCTTTGAATATTTGCCTGAAATTGATGTCAACCTGTGCCTGTCAAAATGTCCAGACACTTCTAGTGGCAGATTCAGTTGGGTTTCTTTTCAGCTTCCACTTTCTATGCTGATACTTTAAACTAGTGTCTTCTAATGGAAGGATTAGGACATTTACAGTTGTGTAAGACCTGACTCTAACATTATGAAATGGACCATAGACATCAGGCTTTATAAAACAGAGTTTGACTGAGGAAAGGCAAGCCCAGTTACTGTGCATGAAAAAGCATAGCAGTATGAAAGTATGTAGGGAAAAGCAATATGCATTTTCTCAGCTGAAAACTGGAAAAGTCCAGGTGATATGTTTTTGACAAGTCCAAAAATAGGTAGCAGAGGCAAAAAAATTTTCCACTGGTGTGTTCCCATTTCAGAGCCAGCTAAGAGATAAAGTGGCTTTTCGGATCCACTGTGAAGTAGCTATTATTAACATTGTTCAGTCTTTTTACTTATTTACTTTCTTGTATTACCATGCGACCATTCTTTTACTGAAAACTGTCAGAATAAATACAGATTCACTAGGAATATGCTATGTGAAGTACCTACCTTTTTTTTTTCAGCTACAATCTCGACATCTTAGTGCATGTTTCTTGCTGTCAGAGAAGTATTTGCGTTGAATTTCAGGGATGTTGTCTGTTCTTTACTTTTGAAACAGAGCATCAGAGCCTGCTTAATCCCAGGACACCCTTGGGACCTCAGTGTTTGTGGGGATGTTGTCTTTTGTAGCAGCTTGTATTCAGATTGCATATAATGGCCATGTGCCTTTGTGGCAGGTGGTAGCAAGACATTGGGTCCTTGATTATCCTAGAGTGACGTCAAGGAAAGATATCTGACATTTTTATACTGGGCATAGTCACTGAAAGGGCAGGGGGAATAGATGGAAGTTGAAAAAGCCCAACTGTGCTTCAACTAAATCGTGAGGACACTGTTGGGGAACTGAGTTTTCCTCCTAAAATTCCCAAAAAGTAGTTCAGAACCAGCCTTGAGACCATTTTCTAAAAGCTGATAGTTTAGGAGGTCTCAGGTTTTTCAACATAGAAAATAGTTTCAGAAATTTGTACGACCTTGCCTGTGACATTAAGGCTAAACAGTAACTTCTGTCCTCCTATTCTGTCTGCTTTGACTTTTTCATTTATTCTTTTCCACATATCTGTTTTTCCTTCTGACTTGTTGGGGATATTTTTCTGTTCTTGGTGGACAATGTGGTACTATATTTGCTCTTTGCTCTATAAAGCTCTGATAAAAATCGAATGCATATTGTGCACACATGAGAAGACTATAGACCTTTGATCATGGATTGGATATCCCTTATAACTGCTTTGAACATGATTAGCATTTGCATAATATAGTCCATCAGGTGTTATTTATAGAGGAAGCAAATGAAAAGATTTCCTTACCAAGGCAAAGATAGTTTCCTTGTAGATTAAACACCTGTTCTACAGTGTCATCTTTGGGGTGTTTGTTTGTAAATCGAGTCAGTGCCTTGTTAATTCTGCAGTGCTAAGTGGTCTTTCAGAGCAAGCTGGACAGTCATTGTCTTGGTGCTGCTTATCAGAGCTAATAAAGACTCACTGCAGTCTGCTGAGCCACCAGGATGAACAGTAGCAGCTAGTAAAAGAATTTAATTCTGAAGGTGTGAATCTTCACATGACAATCAAAACATTCTGCCTTTCACCACAAGTGCTATGCTACTGATTATTGCCATAGCAACTATATTGTATTGAGTAAGAAAAAATGTCTGTGAAGCGAGTTACCCACAGACTTTTAAACAGAATTCTGGCTGACGTCAGAGGACAACTTGCAGGCTTAAATTTAAGTATATGTTTAAATCCTTACTAGAGCTGAGCAGCTCTCAGAGATATTATTATGCCTGAAGACAAAATCTTAAATTTAGCTGGGTGGAGGTGCCTCTTTAATAGTCTGTTGTGGCAATAAACAATGCAAATCATAATCTGGCATTCAAAGTTAATAACCCAAAATTAAGGTTTGCTTATTTCAGAATTGTATTTGGAAACAGTGGAAAATAAGAAGCTTTGCTAGAGCAAAACTATAGGACACAATTATCAAATAATGTGAGAAATGACAAAGTTATTGCAGTGCTCAAGCAAGAGCATTGCTGCTGTGTTCAGTGGAAGCTTCCCTTGCTTGGTATCCTCTCAGCTATGGGAAGTGAACAGCTTCACCCATGACAAGTCAAGCTGTCTGGGGTCAATGGCATCAAGAGTCAAAAGTGAGGACATTTTGTCCCAGATACCCTTGCTGAGTTAGTGGCCATTGCCTCACACTTCCAAATACCTGTTTCCTGGTTTGCAGGCTACTCATGGGTGGTCAAATATTTTAAGGTGATTTGTTCATGCCTGGAACCTGGGCTTTTGATATCCAAAAGTTCGTGTGTGTCTTGCTTTGTCTTTGTGCTGAGTCTGATAAACTTTGCTTAATCAGCTCCTGGCATATGAGTGTCTTCTTCCTGCTTAGTTTACTCACATTCAACATTTATCTTCAGAAGTGGATTAAACTTGAAAATGCACTTGTTACTCCTAGGATAAGAGTGTCCACACATGGGCAGTTAAATGTAATCACAGCTGCAAGGGATGATACTCTTCATGCAGCCAGGCAGACTGTGCATCCCCTTTACCCAAAAGAGAACTTATTTCTACCCAGCAATCAGTGATATTAGGCTGTTCCTTGTCAATAAGTAAACTACCCCAAAACCAAAGTTGTACTGACTACTTGCCCTTCACGCAAAATAGAAAGGACATTTAAATACTCCTGTGCTCAATGAAAGCTGTCTGCCCATGTCCAAAGGGGCAGACCAGCTTTTTGGGAGGTGATAGTAAGGGAGATCCACCCAGAGAGGATGAAAATGCAGAAGTAGAGGTACCTCTTGGAGTGGGCTCACTGTGTTGGAAAGGTGTCAGGCTTCCTCTAGAAAAAGTGGGAGAGTATGAGCTGATCCCATTCCCACTGAGGGATCTGCTCCTCTACTGCTCTGGAAGCCTGCTCACTGCTGTTCTTAACACACCGTCTCAGACTCTGTATGTTCATGGGGTTGTTATGGCCCCATATGCAAACAATAGTTTTCAGGAATGTATTTCAAGTTGAAGGAAAAAAAATTGTTAGCTTTGGGAAAAGGTAAATGCTGCACCAGTGTGTTAAAACTTGCTCAATCAAAAATGTGCAAAAGCTTCTGTTTGGTTTTACATTAGGAATTGCTCCTTCTCACGGAAAGAACATGGAAAAAACCCATCTGTGGCAAGCCATGAGCTGTATTTGGCACTCCTAAATCCTAGCCTTGTTGACTGGTCTTCCTCTCACTCGTCTTCCTCTCAGTTAGGAATAAAGAAGATGAAACATGGATTTGCTGGTGAGGGAAAGGTAGCAGTCCCATATAGCACCTGCTGAAGCAGTGGACACACATGGTGGTCACATGCCAAAGTCATGACCATGCAGCTGCATCCCATTCCCTTCATGTATGGCCTGCAGCTGCCTCCCGGCCAAGGGCAGCTACACAGCAATTCAAAAGGATGGGTTTCTTCAGGCCAAATGGGAGCAGAAATGAAATATGTGGAATCTCCCGGCATGTAGCCCAGCACTTAGCTCATGGGAACGTGTGGCTTCTGGAAGGCACCTGCACCTGAACGTCAAACTCACAGGACAGGGATAAATCAGATTTACAGTAACTGCCAGCATCCAGGGATCACTGTGTCATGAAGTCTTCTGTGATGAGAAACTTTGAGTTTATTTTCTTTTTAAAAAAGTTTCCTTCCCACTTTTGTAGTTTTTCACACCTGTGCAATAAATATTTTGGGTTTAGCTATAGTTAACTGTGCGTAGCCGAGACGGGTAAGACGCAGAGCTGCAAAGCTCACGGTAAGAATCAGGACAGCTGAGATTTGGCGCCGCAGCCGCTGGTTACACCTGGGAGCCCAAGTGCTGGCGAAGAGAACCCCAGCGGCACCTGCCCGGGCCGTGCTGCCTGTCAGCGGCAAACCCGGGTGTCACACCTGTCACACGGCCCTGGGGACCCGCAGACCCGGGTGTCACTGGGCGCTGGCTGGCCTGCAGCTGGGAGCCAAGGCACCGAGGGGACACCCCGGCCCCCGTCGGTGCCGTCCCCGCGGAGGGTGGCGGAGGCGGCCGCGGCTTCCACCCAAAGCTCCCCGGCGGCGGCTGCCCGGGAGAGGGAAGCCTGTTCACGCCCGCACCCCGTTCCGGGAACAGGCTGCCTGCAGGACTCCCCGCTCCACCATGAGGGGTAATTTAGGTTGGTTTTGTTGTTCGGTTTTTTTTGCTTAACATGAAGATATAATTTAGTGCAGTTTTCTTTTTTCCCTTTTTTTTTTCCTTAAAGAAAGGAATCACTAGATGGCACTGCATTACCGCGGGACAAGCCACCTCCCTCTAAGATGGATGAAAGACATTGCCTACCTCTGAGTTTTCAGCTGTCTGCTTTAATCTTTACTAGGAAACGAAATGAAAAACATACCAAACCCAAACCCCCACAAACCCACAGCCTGGGTCTGTGTCACTCCAGTGTGCTTTAGCACAGTTTCCCCTTCTCTATCCTCAGGGTTGCTAGCCCTGAATCATTTCCCGGTGGGACCTTCTGGTTAGAATAATGACTTTATAATGACTCTGTTCTTTTAGCTTGTTTTTCTCTCTCTGCTGTCACAAGTGTAAAATACTCAGCAGGCTCAGTGTAAAAAACGGGATCGGATCTCTGGTTTAAGACTAAGGTCCCCCAAATGCGCGTGATGTTCAGGAATTCTGGTTCCCAGATAGGCTTCCAAGTTCTTTAAACAAGTGAAAATAAAAACTAATGAATGTGCTTAGCTACATGGACATAAATGGCTAATCAAGGGCCATCCACTGATATGTGAGCGTAGATAGCATTGTTCACTGAGCCGTAGTTTCAATAAATTATTTTTATTATGTGCTGCAAATATCCTTAACCGGAGGCTTGACCAAAATTATCTTCAGCGACTGAGCTTGCAAAATTGAGCTGTCTCATGATTGCAGAGTTGTTTGCAATAGTTTAACGTTTTTATACATCCTCACAATTCATAAATTCACAGTTTAGCAGAAAAAAATAAACAAAAAGTTATTAAAAGATATAAAATGCTTACTGAGACCTAAATGAAAAGGTTTTGGTCATTTCCTATCAACTCAATGAACCTTAATATACTAGTGTTTCTGTCTTTAAGAAACCTTGCTGAGTAGTAGCACTTGGAAGGAGCTCTTCTTTGCAATCTCAGAGAATCAGTCTCACTGTACTCTTCTCTTTTGTAGCTGCTGTAGCTGCAATGCAATTACAGAGGGAAGAAATCTAATTGTTGGGAGGGAGACCAATCTATTTACGGAATTTGCAAGAAATTGCACTGCACATGAAAATGTGATTCCTGGCTTAATGCTGCTTTAATCCATTTTTGTGTTGCAAGACCATTAAGATGAAAAGTATTTGAGTTTTGAATGTGAAACTCTTGAAAGAAATGGTGCCACAACCGTGCCCAATTTCCTCTCTTTTCTTGTTAAGGGGGTTGGTTGGGCTAGAGGTGCAGCCTGCTGATAACAAAGGATGATAGATTAGCTTTGTCAAATAATGCATGTTTGTCAGCAGTCACTGGACATAGATTTTCATAATTATTTTATTGTATTTCCCCTTTAAATTCACAAATAGATGTTTATTTCCTGCATGAGGTCTCATTGCAGTTGGAGGAGTGATAATTCTAAATGCTTCATTCTCTCCATGGCAACTGTAAATGGGTCAAGCACGGGTGCAGCCTGGTACACAGCAGCTGCGGGAAGGCAGCTGCAGTAGTCTGCCCTCGCAATGCCCTGCATTATCCTCACCTGGAGATCACGTGGATGATACTTCCTAGGGCTGCAGCCAAGAATTATCATGGAAGAGGGTTTTTTTCAGTGGTCACTAAACCTTGAGCATCCCCTGGACCTGCTGCAGGTTGTGTTGAAGACCGTGTGCTTGGACACCTGGTGCTGCAGAGACCTGTGCGTTGTGTCTGTGTGATTGCTGCAGGTACATCATGGTGCTTTCCCATTCTGGTGCAGAGCCTGTCTCAAGCTGTGTCCCACGACCAAGAGAGCCTGGGCTAAGGCAGTCTGAGGGAAGTACTGGAGGGAAAAAAAGGATGGTGAGCACGAGAAAGGAAGGAGAGCTATGGGCACAAGGCATGCAGGCTTTGCTCTGTTGCAAAGTATCGTCATATGCAGCGCATTGGGATGCAGGGAGAACTCACTCAGGATAGAGACACACAGAGAAGCAGCAGCTAGGAGGGATGTCCTAGTACTTTGGTGCAGGGGTACCTTGGCATTAGGCAACCCCATTTGGATCTTTCATCATGTGATGTGTGAGGCTACTTACCTTCCATGTGGATAACCAGTTACATTTTCTGAAGGTGGCATGATTCAGTGCTGCAGCTAAAATGGACAAGATGAAACAAGAATCAGAAATGACCCAACTTTGCAATATTGCGAGAGTAATTCTAGACTGATTGTTGAGGGAGAAAACACAGACATGCTTAGCCATAAAATTATAGAAGCGCTAGACAGATGAAATGGAGACATCCATTAGAGTTTTGTAATAGGAGCACTGAGAACTATTCCCAAGGCCAAAATGCAACCTACATTTCTGAACATCTGCCTATACAAACTGGGATGGGTAACTCAAACCTGGTCTCTGGTCCCTGCAAGTTTTGACACATTATCTTTTAATTCTCAGAGCAGTCTTGATTGTTCAGTAGTTTGAGGCTATCTGAAGCACAAGTCATTGATTTAGCCACTTATTGACTCCATTACAGACTGGGGTAAATTTGATGCATGGGTGGATGGAGAAGAGCTTTTGGATGAGTTTCTTGCTCACATAATCTAGTTTGAATATGCTGAAACCACTCTGCAAATCCAACTGATAGATGGTGAATTAGGACAGTCAAGATTCCACTTCAACACTGAACCAGAAGGGCAGTATGGGCACAACCTAGTCAACACAGCAACGGTGGGTTGTGAGGATCAAATACTTCTGGTGTCTAAATGGAGATACTTTTGTTCTCAAGTCATTAAAAACTCAGCAGGGCTGTGGTTCCTTTGTCTGCAAATGTCTAAATGATCACTTAGCTCACCACGGCAGTTAATCTTTTTTTCTTTCTAAGATACATGTCATGACACAATTGTTAGATCATTTGCCCTCAGGATGTTCTTCATACTGTTTTTCTAACCTGTTAATTGAAAACCCCTTCTCTTCTGAGTCTCAAAACACATACATGAACTTACCTGAGTCATACATACTTGTTTTTCAGCAACATGCAGTGGTTAGAATTATTCACTGATTTAAGGACAGCTAATGACCATTATTTCAAATGCTTACAATTCCCTTCAGATGCAGAACCTGAGACACATGGAAGCTGATTTTGGAGGTGAGTGGAGCAGTAGCAATTGCATCTACACCAGTGCACACAGTATGGGAGGAACTGGAGGCTGTCGTGCAGCAGGAAAGCCATGAGGTAGTTGCCATCAGGGAAACGTGGTGGGGTGACCATCATGACTGGAGTGCTGCAGTGGGTGGCTACAAGCTCTTCAGAGAGGACAGGCGAGGAGGAATAGGCAGTGGGGTGTCTCTGTACCTCAGGGAGTGTTTTGACTACACAGAGCTGGAGGATAGTGATGAAAAGGTTGAGTGCCAAGGGATGAGAATCAGGGCGAAGGCTGGTACGCCAGATGTCCTGGTGGGAGTCTGTTACAGACCACCCAGCCAGGATGAAGAGGCAGATGGAGTATCCTGTAAGCAGCTGGATGATGTTTCATGATTGCCAGACCTTGTTCTTGTGGGAGACTTTAACCTGCCAGTGAAACCCAGCACAGTGGAAAGGAGGCGGTCTAGGAGGTTCCTGGAGTGTGTAGGAGGTAATTTCCTGACACAGCTGGTGAGGGAGCCTACAGGGGCAGTGTCCCACTAGACCTGCTCTTTATGAATGTAGAAGGGCTGGTGGGAGACATGGTGGTTGGAGGCTGCTTTGGCAGAGTGACCACAATGTGATAAGAGTTTTTGGTTCTTGGTGGATTAATGAAGTGGTCAACAAAATGTCTACCTTGGACTTATGGAAGATGGACTTTGGCCTGTTGAGGACACTGGTTCACAGAGTCTCTTGGGAAACAGTTCTTAATAACAAAGGGGTCCAGGAAGGCCAGACATACTTTAAGAAGGAAATCTTAGAAATGCAGAGGGAGCCTGTCCCTATGTGCTGAAAGACAAGATATCAGGGAAGATCAGCTTGGTTGAACAGAGAGCTTTCACAGGAACTCAAGGAAAAAAAGAGAGTTTTTTACCTTTAGAAGAAAGGGCAGGCAACTCAGGAAGAGCACAAAGGTGTTGTTGGATCACATAGAGAGAAAATGAGAAAGGTGAAAGCTCAGCTAGAACACAATCTGGCCACTCTATGAAAGACAATAAAAAGTGTTTTTATAAATACATTAACAACAAAAGGAGGGCAAAAGAAAATTTCCATTCTTTATTGGATGCAGGGGGTGGGACATTGTTGCCAAAGATGAGGAAAAGGCTGAAATACTTAATGCCTTCTTTGCCTCAGTCTTTAACAGAAAGACCAATTATCCTCAGGGCAACTGGCCCCTGAGTGGGTAGACAGAGATGGAGAGCAGAATGGACCCCCTGTAATCCAGGAGGAGTAGTCAGTGACCTACTTAACCACTTAGACACTCAAAAGTCTATGGGGCTGGATGGGATCCAGCTGAGGGTGTCAGCAGGTCCAAACAGGACGGGGAGCCAGGACAGACGCTCCAGGAGCTTTTTTATTATTTTATCAGTCTCACATACAGAGTTGAGACACAGGAGATGATACAAGCTCGTGTTGTCGAAGGCATTCCGGAGATTTCCGGAATACAAAGCATTCTTAAAAGCTTTTCAGCCAATAGCATACTTTTAAAAGTTATAGACAACTGTCTTTAACCAATCCTCATTAGCGCACGTACACCTGTTATACACAATACTTGCTTGTTTGTACCTTATATAACAATGCACAGTATTCCATTATTAAGCTTAGCCTTGAGTATCTTGTTAAACATATTTTTGCAACTCTAAAAGCTATCTCAGCCAAACCTAGAAACTCTAGCCATTGTTTTAGTGTCCTTGCTTAATGTATAATTGTATCTTCTTGAAGTTTTTCACAGCCAAAGCTAATCCTAAACTCTTCCGCTTTATTTCTGAAACCTGCTTTTACTTCTCACCCTTAAGAATCTTTCTACCTTTTCTTGTGTTTCCCACATGAGGGTATTGAGGGAAATGGTGGAAGAGCTTGCCAAGTCGCTGTCCATCATTTATCATCAGTCCTGGCTAACCAGGGAGGTCCCAAATGCCTGGAACCTGGCCAGTGTGACACCCATCCACAAGAAGGGCTGGAAGGAGGATTCAGGGAACTACAGGCCTGTCAGCCTGACCTTGATGCTGGGGAAGGTTATGGAACAGATTGAGTGCTCTCATGTAGCACATACAGGACAACCAGGGGATCAGACCCAGCCAGCATGAGTTTAGGAAAGCCAGGTCCTCCTTGACCAACCTGATCTCCTTTTATGACCAGGTGGCCCACCTGGTGGGTGAAGGAAAGGCTGTGGGTGTTGTCTACCTGGAATTCAGTACTGTCTCCCACAGCACTTTCCTGGAGAAGCTGGCAGCCCAAGGTTTGGACAGGTGCACTGTTTGATGGGTTAAGAACTGGCTGGATGGCCAAGCCCAGAGAGTGGTGATGAATGGGGCTGCATCCAGTTGGTGGCTGATCACTAGTGAGGGTTCCTCAAGGCTCAGTGTTGGGCCCAGTCCTGTTTAACATCTTTATTGATGGTCTGGATGAGGGGATTGAGTGTAGCCTCAGTAAGTTCACAGAGAAAAAGTTTATCAGGTTAGTCTAGTAGATANCCAGGTCCTCCTTGACCAACCTGATCTCCTTTTATGACCAGGTGGCCCACCTGGTGGGTGAAGGAAAGGCTGTGGGTGTTGTCTACCTGGAATTCAGTACTGTCTCCCACAGCACTTTCCTGGAGAAGCTGGCAGCCCAAGGTTTGGACAGGTGCACTGTTTGATGGGTTAAGAACTGGCTGGATGGCCAAGCCCAGAGAGTGGTGATGAATGGGGCTGCATCCAGTTGGTGGCTGATCACTAGTGAGGGTTCCTCAAGGCTCAGTGTTGGGCCCAGTCCTGTTTAACATCTTTATTGATGGTCTGGATGAGGGGATCGAGTGTAGCCTCAGTAAGTTCACAGAGAAAAAGTTTATCAGGTTAGTCTAGTAGATAAGTAGTTGCCAAAGGCAAGCTGCACTTCATTCAGCTTTGGTTTCACTCCTCCATCTTTTAGAGACAGATTCCAGAACCTAATACCTTGATAAGACAAATGTGGTGAGGTTCATAGGATTGTTAGAGGAAGAAATTTGTACTGGTGGGCTGGAAGGAATTCAAGGATGCTACTGTTGCATCAGATCTGTGGAATATGGTTCAGCTGATAAGTTGTAGGGGCTTTCTGGATTTTTTTTTTCCCCAGTATTATGAGCAATAATATTATATCAAATTAAAAGTTTTTTAAGCCTGGAACTTAGGTTCCTAATCTTTACCTTTGGAAATAGGATTGTTTCTGAGAAGAAGGAGTGTAGTTTTCATCTAGAAGGAGTTCACAGTGTAGAATATGTGTAGTTTGGGAGTGCATGAGAACACAAAATCTTCCTTCTCTACACTTATTTTCATTCCACATAAAAGGCTTTGAAATAGATATAAAGAAAACATCTATTGTCTGCTTGGGGAAATTTAACATAAAAGCATCAGTATGAAGGAAATTACATAAAAATGAGATGGCAGAAGTAATGGAGAATTAGATGAGAAGAAATCATTACGAGATAAGAAGACTGCTTATCTGTCTGTGTATTAGAATAGAGTTCCTCTATGAAATTTCTGTTGGTGAATCTAGATAATGGAATGAACATAATTTTCTTGCCTTTGAAGCTGGTAATTTCTATCCTTAGTGAGTGTATTGCTCATGTGTTTCCAAACATTATGCATATCACAAATAATGTGAATACGGAATTCAGCAAACATGATTGATGTAAACATAAAGAAAATCAAAGAACCTTTAAATCAGTTTAATGAATCACATCTTGACAAAAAAAGCAAGCAGATTATCAGGACAACTGGGAATCAGAAAAGCAAACCTTCAACAATATTTTGTGGCAATTATCTATTCTGAGATGCATAGCTTACCAGCTAAATAGATTTGATATACTACAATACAGTCTTAAATACGATTTGCTGTCAGTGCTGTGAACTGTACTGGAAAAAGCTGACTGTGGGGACACAGTTTCTGATCCTGCAGATGCTTATGGATGGGTTTAACTTTAATCACTGGTTTCTATTGAAGCCAGTGCTAAGAACCGCCTGCTTAACTAGGCCAAATTACATCTAAGTATTTGTGAGACAGCTTTTCTTCAGTGATATCAAGTTTTTGTAGTGTGTGTTAGTGGTCAATGAAAAAAAAATGAAAAAAAATTGGTGACTGCCATTCCCTGGCATTATTTCCAGTGTACACATGTTGTGAGTTTGGTTTTGTTTGTTTGTTTGTTTTACTGCAAATGGTAGCTCTGCTTTCATAGACCTGGAAGCTGCTACACGGTACTCTCTCAGTAGTCCAGTCTCAATGGAAAAGCATCATGTCAGTAGGCGACATACCTGAGAGGGAATATGGGATAGATAACCTGTTCTTGGTGCTGTTCTGGCTCCCTGTAGTCCTGTGGGTGCACTTTGGGGTGTTGGACCTGATACTAGTTGGACCAGGAGTGGAGCCATGTTTCCAAAGCTGAGCCCTTCTCTTGATTTCTCTTCCTATAAAAGAAAAGGGATGGGAGAATGGGCAGGGAGTTCTCTGCCATAAACCCTTTGTTCTGAAATTCACTTTCTACTGTTTGGGAAGCACCACTCAAGGCAGCAGCAGTTGCTAGCTTTCAGGACAAGTTGCATGTCCCTGCTTGCTTTCCAAACCAGGACTACACTCCCACTTGTCTTCCCTTCCCAGTTTTAAGCTCCTTGCTTCCTTTTACACAGCCTTAAGCAGCAGTTCACTCTCTGGCTTCTTCCTTCCCTTCTTTTCCTGTCTGCCAAAATGAGGAATCCAGTCCTACCCTTCTTCTTTCTTAATTGCTCTTCTTCTTTCACCTCAGCGGTAAATATGATCTAGCCTTCCTTCCATCCTAATCCAATGATCTCTACCTCATTCTGCCAAGTTCTTGGCATTTGCCTCGTCATTAAAGGCATGGCTGTGTTGGTTGCTAATTGTTTCAACTCCCAGTTGCTGTGTGAGAACCATGAGGGATTTATCCAGCAGCTCCTGTGGAAATATCCACGCAGCCACTGTCGAGAGCTGTTTCTGCCACCTGCTCCTTATTTACCTGGAATAATTTTCAATGCCACTTATTGCATGCAGACCATTGATCACGAACCTCAAATCTTGACATCTGTTATGTGGGAGTGCCTAGAAAACTGAAGGACTGGGGCTTTAGGTGGGAGAGGTACATGCTGTGGATTGTCTGCACATGCTGAAAAGGAATATATACTTGGTCAGAGAGAAGGAAAGGAGGGTTTGTACACAAGCTGCAGGAGTGTGAACTGGGCATCCATAGTATTGTAGCTGTGCCTCACAATTTCCAACATTATATTAGCTTTATCTATGAAGCGCTATTCTCCATTTAAAACTGTCTGGGAGCACAAAAGAACTTGTCACTAAAACCACTGTAATCTTTTAAAGGTGCATGAATCAGTAGCTTGAAATGATCACTTTCAGCATCAAGTTTTACAATAGCTACCCTCCAAGCTTCATAATGCCCTTGTTTTTTCCTTTCTGAAATATTTGAAGAACGGTGTTTCTAAAGGATACCAAGTAGCTGGCTTCCAATTTCAGTGGCAATTGCACGTTTGACTTACTTAGACTGGTTTGAGAAATGCAAACGCACTGGGGAAAAACACGCCCAAAGAAGAAAGTTCCTAGATGTTTAGTAGAGTCTCATTCACGTTTGAAAAACTCCATGTGCTTTGTGTTTAGGCTATGCTTAGAATGGCTTGAGTAAACAATCAGAGGACATTTACATAACCAGTTCATGGACTGTGAGATCCCTGTTGACTCTGTTCCATTAGTCTGCTCTTTATAGCCATTGCCTATGCCTACATGGAAAGTTTTCTGCTAATGTGCTTCTCTGGCTCAGTGCTTCTCTATGATCCAAAATCCACTTGTCTTATCACTCAAGCTTTTATAAAGAAAGCAGTGTGTGTTATGTAGAAACCTGATGGAAACCTGGGGCCTGTTGTGCTATGATGAGCTGTGTTCAATGCAAAAGCTTTCAGATGCACTAGTAAAGCTTCTCCAGATAGCAGGGAAACATGTTTTTTCAGATCAATCTTTGTAAAAGCTCCATCAGTATGTGTTCACAGAACTATTCATAAAAATCATGTGTCTGTGACTTGAATGCTTATTTATAGCTATATTTCATGGATAAGCAGTATCATTTTTAACAGCTTTGAAAGAAAGATGGTTTGGGAGAGGCACTCTCTTCAAACTGGGTGATCCAGGCACCTGGCATCAAGGTACAAGGTACTGAACTAGGTGCAAGTTATTTGAAGCTCATCTCTTCTCTGTGCCATTGTTCTCTTGAAAGAGGGGAGAGACATCTCTTCCTACTCTTAGCTCTCCTTTTCCATGTTCATTAGCTTTGTCTGTTTGGGACAGACAGAGATTCAGGTCTAGTCCATCAAGATTACCTAAAATCTCAAATGACTTTCAGAGGGGCAGATCTTCTATTCATCACCTGTACCTTTTTAGACTGAACACGAAGGGAATCTAACCTAGGTGACAGTCAGTAACAGTCAACATTCAAGTTTGCTGTAGGTGGATAGTCAGTTGATGTATGTGGGCTCTCTAAGGACATCTGTAACTTAAATGATCGCTATGCCTAGAAGCACAAAATTTTTACTTCCTAGAATATGTGCTAGCTGTAATTTGTTTTAGACTTTACCGCTGATTAAGGATCTTAGACAATATAAATATATTTATTCAAAAGCTATCTGGGCATAGACTTAGGCAACCAACTCTAGATGACTCTGTTTGAGCGGGGGGGCTTGGACAAGCTCACCTCCAGAGTTCCCATTCAAGCTTGACCATCCTGTGATTCTGTGAAATACAACAGAAATTAGAGAATAGAATGCAGAAGGGGGAAAGAAATCCTGTAACAGTGTGGTGGGATAGACAGAAGCATTTACTGCTTTCTCATGAAGTGTTGGCTTCAATATAAATGCAAAAACCTTTGGGGTTTACGCTGACTGAACTGTGAAATGTGGCAAAGTAGCAAATGGGGATGACTGCAGGCCATTTTGCTTTTGGGTGGAAAAGATGCAGGCAGGCATTTGGGCCTTTAATATACTGGGCCTTGTGTGTATTGTGGAATCCCTTTGTCTCTGCCATTCACTCATCCTTCATTTATGCCCTTTGTGAGCCTAACACTGAAATTCAGACAACATTATTTTACTTTAGCAATACATGTCTTAGTGGGAACTGTAAGTGAAAACAGGGCTTTTTGCAATTTTTAGTCTCTGTATTAATCTAGTATAAAAATTGACAGTACTTAACCATCACCATATAGAACAATTTCCACTCCTTTGGATTAACACAGCCAATTATTTTCCTTACTTAATTTTTATGCCTTCCAAATGCTTACAGCCACCTCCATTTTAGAAGTTTTTTGGCCAAATTAACTGCATTTAATGATTTTATTCTTTCTACATAAATCGGACCCACATAACTTTATACTCTGGGTATCAGTTGGAGGAGGTGAAGGAAGATAATGTCATGGATTAACATTCCCACCCCATGTGTGCTCATCTTGTGGACAGATGGGCAAGAGAAGGGATTCTTAATATATTCCTGGATAAAAACAGTCCTGGTTGGTCAAGACAGGAGTGCTTCTTATCTCCCTTCAAACATCCATATGACCCAACAGTGAGGATAGTCCAGGGGCTAGAACATCAGAATTTAGAAGCAAATTCAGGAATGCCTAAAGTTATATCCCTGGTTCATCTTCAACCACCTTTTTCCTATTACTGTTATTCCTATTACTGTTTTCCTATTACTGTTACTACAAGCACTCAGAGGTGCTTGTAGCCAGGTTTTCTCCTCAGTGCTGCAAGACCCGACTCCTTCAGGGCCGCTCCAAGCACTGAGTTGAAAGCGCAGGTTTCCTATGCTGTGTGCTGGGAGAAACAGCCTCCTGTGTAGAGGCAACAGTGAGCAAAATACACTGGAAAGTTTTTGGCACCAGCATAGAGGGCCTTGTCAGAAGTGGATACTCACTTTATAGAATTCCTATCTGTTCCCACTTTTTCCTGAAGTGGTCTCATTGCTCAAACATGGTATCAAACAATATGCATGAGTAGCTGCTGGACTATATTGAAAATATCCAAAATGACAAAGAGAAGAATTCAGTTCCTCATGTAACTGGGAGCAAAGACTCAAGGTCTTCCTCATCTGGTGAGGTATCGCCACCATGGATACCTCCTGCTCCTTTGCTGGAAGGATATCGCTCTGCCCTTGGACTTTGGTCTGCTCATGGAGAGTGCACAAGGGACTGGCTTCCCTTCATCAGCTCACCTGGCAGATGGGGATAACAGTGCTTTGCTGTCTTTTAAAGTGCCATAAGGACAAATAGATTAAAAGATTTTGTAGTGCTCAGAGATGTGTGATGGGGGCTCTGGAAGAAGTTAGGATCAGTAAACTGGCAGCAGAACAACAAAAGGTCTTCTTCTGTTTAAGAACTGCAATATTGGTGCTATCCTGAAAAGAGTATCTACCTCTTCCTAACAGAAATTATAAAAATAGCTTTCATTTTTGGAAAAGAAGCATTTCTGTCTAGCCAAATTGGCGTGTTTCTTTTTTTTAGTAGCAAACTTATGTTCAAAGGCTGGGATTTTAAAACTTTAATTTCCCTCTTTTTGGGGACACACACACACACATATACACAAAGAGAGGTCTGAATTGGCCAGTGTTTGAGAAAAAATTCCAATGTTAAGTTTCTCCACATTTATATTCCCTTAGAAAATGGGGAATTCATTTGAAGTGTTGGTTGTTTATTTGATGCCCGACAAATTAGTAGGAGCCAGCTTAAAAGCTTTGGCTTGTGTCTTTCAGCTTCACATCTTAACAACTTATGTGAGGAGAACTACAATCCTCAGAAAATTTACCAAGAGGCTTGTAGTCACAGTGTTTTATACAGTGATGCTATTAACAAGCAATTGATTTTTATTGTGTCATATTTGTATGTGGAGTAAAATCTGGTAACAGTTAAAATCCTTTCTTGACTCCAGGATGATAACTTTGATTTCCTATTCTTCTCTTTCAGTTTTATATCAACACCTGAGAACAGGAATTAAACTAATAATAAAATAATGATAATAATAGTACAAAATACATAGTTGGGTGGGGTTGTAAATTTTTCCTTAAGATCAAAATCTGGACTTCTTTTTTCCCCTGTTGTAATATAAAAACAGTTAAGAATGCTGAAGCCCTCCTTGTTTTTCCCCTTGTGCCCTTGGTTTATTCTAATTCTCAGGGCATCAAACACCTGTGTTTGTCCTCTGTAGTATGGGTTGGATTAGAATCTGTAGGCTTTCCCTGTTTGAGAACACAGTGTTTCTTCCCCAAAGTTGTCAAGCTCATGAAATTGGTGATTTATTCTAATGTCATATGTTGAAGTAGATGAATGATGAACATCTCTTCTTTCTTTTCAGATTAATGATCAATTACACAGACATAATTAATGTACTCTACATTTGTTCTGTTTCTCCTGTAGTGTTCAAGTATAGCATGGCTTTTATTTCCTGGCTCTCTGCCGCTAGGGCTCTAGGCAGTGTACTTTTCATGGTACAAGTCAAATTCAATTCAACTTGTTCCTTTTAGCCCCAAGGGGGTATCTTCAAACACTTCTAATCCTCATTCTCGTTCTTTCAACAGCATGCCTAGCAAGCAGAGCTCATTTGCCTAAAGAGTGCTTAACATGGCTGTGTGGATTTATTTTGGCCAGCATATTGCCCATCAGGTTTTAATGTTCATCTTGAGAAGAAGAAATTGTCTCCTCAGATATTTGCAACAAAGATTACACTGGCATAAGGCAAAATGAGAAGTGTACTCAATTTTTGTCCTGCAATGTCTTGGGAGGTAATTTGCTCACAAGTAGAAAGCTCTTTGCTTTAAACATGTTGTAGTGTCTTTGTTATTTTAGCAACATAGTTTGTAACTAAAATGCAGACCTGAAAAAGTGAAATGCAATGTGAAATAAGTGAAGTTGATCATCTGGGATAGCTTTGTGTAGGACTATGCAAGGAAAAGGGACAGAGGAAGAGGAAAAATTGATAGAGATCTGATAGTTGAGGCTCTTTATGATCCAAAATCAAGTCAAGGAGCCTGAAAGCTTGAGACCTGGTGGGTGAGCTAGTGCTGGTTATGGCAAAATTCTCAAGAAGCTGAGATGCTGGAACTTTTGATACCATTAGGCACCCCAAAGGAAAAGTGGCAGGACAAATTCTTGACAACCTCCTGTCTTTCACTACAATTTACCTAAAATTTCTTGGTTTTGACTGGTCAATAGTCTCCAATAAAATTAATTTTGTTGGGAAATTCCCCAGCAAGCATAATAATACCCATACTGAATTATTGTTGCGATAGCATATGAATGAGTAATAGCTCATTGCTCAAGTGGATAAAAGGACTGTGAACATCTAGAAAAGGCTGCCTTGAACTTTGCCATTCACTGGACACATGGCCTGAAGAGTGCCAGTGTTTTTATTAAAGATTTGCTGACTCCATCAAATGCAGTCCTGTTGAACGAATTTGCCTAAATATCTACACAGTCCTTCCTGCTGCTTTTTGTTTTTCTTTACACAGATTTTGCATGAAGACAGAATAGGTTTTGCCCATGAATTCGTCTGCTTCTCTGTTTGGTCACTGGCTCTCATCTCCTGTGAGAGCATTGTATTCCTCAATTCTGTTGTCACATACTGGGATTGGAGGACCTTTTATTTGTCCTCTCTGGTTCACACAGGTGGAAGAAAATGACAGTTGCCTTGCAGAGCCCGCTTTCTAGCTGAAGTGACATTTTCTGTCCTGACTAGCTCTGAAGCCCATGGAAATAAATCCCAGCTTGGGTACCAGTCACAGCAGTAGCTGTAGTCATTGTTACAAATCCTGTCAGTTAACAATGTGAGGGGCTAAACAAGTCTCACCTGTCTGTGCATAAATCCTTCACAATACGGTGAGCTAGGTGGGGAGAAACCAGTCAATAGGCAGGCAGGACTAACCCTGAAGCAAATGCCCTGAAAATCAGGGCAGCAGAGGTACAAAGCTAAAGCGGGGTCCTCAGGATGAGGAATGAAAGGACAGGATATGTTTTTTCTGACGAAGCCGAAAAGAATTTATTTGCATGAAATGACCTTGACTTGCATGCTCCTACAAATAGATATTATATATATAATATGGATATGTAGGTAGGAGAGGTTCCTGTTCAAACATTACAGGTACTGTTAGTGTAGTCTAACTGTTAAAAAGAGGGAGATCCAAAGTATTTATTATGTAGATTATTTCTTTCTAGTTTCTTCCTTCCTTGATAAGCAGAGAATAAAAAGTGTTTTAAGGAATATTACAAAGATCATATAAGCAGTCTTTCTCATAATATCTTAATTTTTGTAGTAAAGCACCTGGGACTTGCACTGTCCTGTAAGACATGATAAGAAGCTCCATAGTTCCTGCATGGCAGAGACATGGAGCTGCCTAAGGAACTTTCCAGCAAGCTAGCTGTGTAAAAAAACCTCAGAGAAGAATATAACACAGGATAGATCAGTTTATTGCAGCTTTTTTTTTTTTTCTCCTCCTGGTGTTTCCTCTGGGTCCATAAGAGATTGACAAGGAAGCGTGAACTTAAACTCTGACTAAATCTGTATCTTTCCAAGGGGCATATGGACATGGCTTTGCCTCCTCCTTCCTTTTCACCAAATGGAATTTGTGACTTGGGAAATGTTTGGGGATGCTGCAGTTTAGAGAACAAGACTCTGTTATTTCAGCGATTTTCAGTTGTGTAACTCTGTAAGAGGAGAGATTTGAGGGTATTTCCAAGAGACAGATCACAAGGCAGGAGCTGTGTTACCACATCTATAGAACAACGGGTGATTTGGAAGTCACTAGTATGAAAGAACCTAGAATTTTTAGAACTCACCTCTTGAATCATGAAATATGGTACTCAGAAGAGCTTAAGAGTTAAGAGCTCTCAAAACAAATATTCACTGCTCAGTAGCCCTGGAGAGCACTACCCGTAAATACTTTGGAGTTTATAGGCATGCCAAGAAGGCAAAGGGGATGAAATATACTTCTGCCTTTGGAAGGGGAATTCATGTAATAGCACTCATTCCTTATATGGATAACACTACTATTTAGGAAGTCCTAAAGTACATGATGTCTTTGCTGATTAAATTTCCTGTGTAAGCAAAATGTTCATAAAGTTACGTAACTGCATTTTTCTTACCTCCTTGCTGGCAGCAGCTGTCTGGGTTTCTGGAGCACTGTGGCCCTTGCTTTACCTCCATTTCTTGGTGAGAAAAGAGTGGAGGCATGTGGGATTCTGTTGTGAATTCCACCTGTTGGTTTTGCTGTGCCTTAAATCATATCTACCCTGCTGAGGGCTAAGTCCTTGCCTGGATTTTCTCTTAATTAAAGGACATTCAGCTTTCTCTGCTTTCAGATAGTATATTAAGTCTTATCACAAAAGTTAAAAGTACAGCAGAGGGATGTGAATGCTGAGGAAAATGCGCAGCATTGTTGTAGAAATCAAGATAACCCAGCGTTTTTAAAGCTAAACAATCCAATCAGTGTTTGAAACAAAAGATATTTTCACTTCTCTACCAATAGTCAACAAATGTTTACAATACGTGCACAGGAACTGCGCATTTCTTTATCCAGTCACTTTAAACAATTTTGCTGCATTAAATGGAGTAGTAAAAAGAAGAACAAGAAAGTTTAAGAACAATAACAGTCCTCCATTTTGGAGTTTTTTTGCTTTTTATCTCTTTGCTACTTTAACAAACCCAACACCTTTATATTTTCACCCTGTGTAACCTTACATAATATTCTATCATCTAGTTCACACCATTGTGCATTCAAATTCTTCCCAGAGAGTTGGCAGCTTTCTCCATGGACGAAGGTCAAAAACAGTGTTGTTCAGGGGGGTAAAACTCCTTAAAACAGGCAGGGAAATATTCCCTGCACTCTGGACTCCCATAGAGGCAGAGCAGGGGAACTGAGAGAGAAAGAGTGATGCTGTTGCACCAAATCCTTTCTGTCTATGTAACTCAAATCCTTTATTCCATCTCTGTAACTCATATGTACTTCCACATCCTTCAACCTGAAGTAATTTCCCTTTTTACCCCTGGTAACTGAGCTGAAGAACCAAGACCACATGTCCTAGTGGGCTTGAGCCTGCTAGAGAGCTCTTTCCCTCCCACTTATGCCACGAAGTCTCTTTTTCCATACTGTGGGGCTGCTTTCCCCTAATGGAACTTTCAGTGTATTGGTGAATGTCAAGTTGTGAGACAGATGTTTGCCAGAGGGTGTCAGAGAGGCATCCTCTGCATCACCTTCCGCAAGCAGTTCAACAGAAACAGTTGTGGTGGGGAGCACTGTGGGCATGTCCTCTAAGGAAGGAATTACAGGGGGTAGTTTTTCTGCCTCTGGACTGACTTATCTGACTTTTTTATCCCTTTGTTGTAGAGCAGGCCCTTGCCCTGAGTTTTCAGCCAATTTAAAGAATGAGTCAAGGCAAGAGGAGTCTATTTCACAGTTTCCATATTAATTATTATGAGTCAAAGTAAAAATGAATTAAAGATTAGTTTTTTTGCCTAAGTAATAATGTCCAGTGTGATCAGTAGGTACCCCCTTGCTGACCTTCTAAAGGTAAAGCTTCTTCAAGGTAAGGACCAAAAAATGTACCAGTTCACTTCTGTTCTTGTATTTGTCTATTGTAATTCTTCTCCAGTTTCCTTTTCTGCCAACAGCCTTTGAATGCAAAGGAGCAAACTGCGGATTAAATTAAAGGAAAGAAAGATTTTTAAAGAAAATGGTGGCAGCTCAGCTGTGGAGTGTATATAAAATCAAAGTTTTGTTGTGTATGGTATTGCAATACAATTCCCTCTTAACAGATTGATCATTGCCCTGCTTTTTATAGAGAGTCAAGGTCCTCAGGGCTGAACCCCTTAAAGGATCTAGTGCGCTTAGATAGGAGAGCTTAAAACATCCTGTGCAGGGTTTAAAAAGTAAAGAACAAAAGCTGTTAGCACCAGAGAACTTTCAATCTGGAAATTAAAAAAGGGGAAAAAAGATATATGAGGAGAGGAGATGCTTAAAAGACTCTAAAACCTCCTTGCTTTTTACCAGTATTCTGTAACTATTATATTGTTTTTTTTAACAAATATTTGGGGTGATGGGAATCTGCTGCATGGCTCGAGGAGCAGCCAGGAGTGACACGCTCAGCACACTCTGGCCTTTTACTCTGAGTGAAGGATAGTGATACAAACTGTGCTGCAAGCCCTTTGACCCAAGAATCAGGAAAATCTGCTCTTTTGTTCTACCTCTTCATGAATCAGCAGCAGCCCTCTTTCAGATGGTGCATGATGGAAGGGTCAATCACCTCCTCTTCAGTCTAAGCTTTTCTCTGTAGTGCCATTTGTCTCATTTTTGACGGCGATCAGCAGTTTAGCTCAGTGTATGTGGGACATTGCTGCAGACAATTTACAAACATCAGGGGAAAGAAGGGAGTTAGTGGTGTTTTTGAATTCACATAAATTCTTCATTTTTTGTTGTTTATAACGACTAGCTGAAAAACAAAATGGGTGTTTTATTTCCTGATGTGCACAAATATTTGTTCAAAATAACTTAAATTGTTTACTGAAGTTACTCCATTTGAACATTTCTTTTTTAGGTATCATGTGAAAGCTCTTATTTCTTCCATGATGGATATTTGTCATCAGCTCATGTGAATGTTTTGGCAAATCAAAGGATGGATTGTTCTGTTTTGCTTGCTTGGATTGTGAAATAGGAATATCTATAACACGACAGGGCATGAAAGAGCCTGGAATGAATTAAGGCTGTACTTTAATGAATGGGCTTTTAATTCAGCGGATTCCTTAGAAACAAGAGTGGTAAATCCACTTTCAGTAAATCCAAAGTGTGGTTGACACATAGGTTTTGTACGGGTGGGTACTGGCAGAGAAGAGCTGATGACTCATCATTCCAGATGGGCTGTTTTTCGGCAGATGAGTGTTCTAGCTATCATATTTCAATTGGGAGAACTGCTCTGGTGTAGAGCCAATAAAATATGATTATCTCAGCTCAAAACCTGGACAGATGAAAACATTCTCAAGCTGGATACTTGAAATCATCCAACCGAAATGTATCTCTCAGCCTGCCTGGTAAAATAGGCCGGTTTCTACCTGCTAAATTTTTTGCTAAGTTGGGCTGAAGGTAACTAAGGCAATGGATATTCCATGATGAGCATGGAAAACCTGAGCAGGCATATACAGGTGAAACATGTGATAGTGCTTTGTTCAAAGCTGTGTGTTAATTCAGGTGGAGAGCCCCTCTAGGCAAATGTTGCACCTGACTGTTTTTAAAATTTTAAAGGATAAACAAAGATAACACCTACCATCCATTCTTAAGAGAAAAATAGAGACATCTGTATCCAAATGTGTGTGTGATGAGAAATGTTGTGACTGTGCATGTGTACTAAGTATTTAGAAATATTGAATTTTGCCAAGACAACTGTGCCAAAAATTGTGGGTCATTAGAAAGCAAGATCTGTAAGGAAGCACCGGAAATAACTTGGATCATTTTGCTTTCCTGATCTTTTCAGGAAGTACAGGATAAACGTACTATTTGTTCCCTAAGGGTTCAGTAACCCACTAACAGAACTCGATGTACCTCTAACCATTTAATATCTCATTATGATGCAGGCTTGCATCACTTTGTGCTTTCAGAGAGTACCACCATGTTCATGTGCCCGTTTGTATGGGAAGAGTTCAAGGCAACCGACATTCTCTGTGAGCTCCCATTCAGACAGCGCTTCAGAGAATACTGGAGCTGAGCCCTATAAACATAACCCCAAATAAACATTCCTGATTGCCAACAGGTCTCTCAGAAAGCCATCCAGTGCTAGTCTGGAGAAATGTTTTTGTGGAATATGTGACAAGAGCACTCTTAAGGATATTTGTGCCCCTTTCCTGCAGCCAATTTTTGTTGTTGAAGGTGCTAGCATGATTTTTAGTCCTTGGTGATCCCTTTGTGTTAGATTTTGTATTAACCTGCTGTTAAGCATCTAGTTCCAGCTGCAGACACTGGCTCATCACTGGAGAAAGGCCTCACTCCTACTGCTCAGTGAGGCAATGGACTGTGAACAAACTTACTGTCATCAATCAAAGTTATTTCACAAACATGTTCATGGCTTTTGTTGACCTTGTATTTTCAGAGCTGAGAATGCAAAATGCAAACTCTGTAGCTCAGGACTGAACGTTTGGATTGAATAAGAGACACTGTTCCTTTGCACTCAAGTAAGAGAGTATACTTGCAACCAGGTCTCTGGCATGACTACTTTGTGAGGTAAAAATGTAAAACCCTTGCATGTGTAAGGATAAACTCCGTCTCTGAAGATGCTTTAACATATTTAAATAGGTGGTTGACTGCTTCCAGTAAGAGTGCACAAAGAGATGTGAGCACAGCTGTAGACAACTTCTCTTGTCTTTTTTACGACAAGCTCAGATTTTTCACCCTAACATTTGCACAGCTCTTGCTGGCCATAATAACAGCAATACCTAATGCGACCGTAGGTTTACCATGCACTGAAGGACACCAGCCAGTGCATCACATACATTAGGGTGTCAGTGACTCAGTGACACAATTAGTGTGCAGTAAACAAATGCCTGGAACCGGTAACTCCACCACGGAAACATTCCCATCTCCCCAGCTATGTTAAGTCTGACTTTTTCCATATTTAATAACATGTCATTACGATAGATAAGGGACTGCGGATACAAAACTCAGCAAGGGCTTAACATGGAAATTAGATGCCAGAGTAGATAGGATAAAGTACTTCATCACATTTAGCAAGACTGTCCATTCTAGTCTGACCGTGCTGTAGATTGGCACCAAACTGGAGGTCATTGACCTGACCTTCTTTGCATCTGACGTTGTTGCTTTTGAAAGCAAATGAGTTCTGGTACTTCGAGCTCATAGAGCTGCCAGTTTCTCAGCAGATTAGCATTGGCTGACCTTCTTTTTCAGACTAGCTTGTGCAAACACTCACCTAGTGATTCCCATAGATCATGTACGTGGAGTGAAATGGACTGACGGAGGTAGCGAATATTGAAATCTGGCACTGGTCCCTCTGGTTGAGCAGGATCTGGTGAGTGCATGTGCACTAGGCAGGCAAGTGCCTGCTCCTTCTCAGTCTAGGAGAGAGAAAGGCTTATGTAGAAGTGCTCTGTGGCACAGAGTGTTGAGGAGCACACATCTGACTCCCTCCTGACTTTAAATATTAGATGCCTAGATATTGCCAAGCAGTCTTTCCCCCTAAGCAATGGCCTGTAGTGATGCTAAGAACCGTGCAAAGATGTTTTGCGCTGTAACCACATGTGGCACTTCCAGTTCTCTTCCTGTCATATGTCTGGGACTGCTGCAGCCAGTGGCAGGTGGGGAAGATGAAAACGTGGCTCCTTTCTACAGTCACTGTCAACCCATTGCGTTCTGAACTGAGCAGTCCTGGAAGCCTGAACTGCAATGATCTTGAAATATAAGATTTCTGCTTAGAAACAGAGCCAGCTGAGATTTGGTTTTTCTAAGACCTTGATCTTCTTTACACCTGATGTAATAGGGGTAACTTTACATAAGCAAGGCATCACTGACTGTAATTGGAAGGCAAACAATCACTTTGAAAATGGCCTCTTGTAATGCTGCAATAATCTGGGGTGGTTTACTAGAGGTCACTATGGACTGGCTGCTTTGGTTAAACTGCCAGGTGATCCTAATTGAACTCAAAACTTTCTGAAGTACTGTAATTCTTCTTACGCTATGCATATTTTTCTTAACTGTTTGGGAAGTGCTACATGTGTCTGTTCTCATGTGCTTTGTCTTCCTCCCTTCTTTACTTTTTTCCCCTACCCCACTCTCTTCCTTCCTTCCTGTCAAAACAAAAACAGCTGATGTTTTGCAAAATGGGCAAAATTTTAGCAAAATTTAATATGGTACAAATTTTTGACTGTCTCTAAATATGTGCTTTGCTATGCTGCCTAGTTCAGGGCTAAAAAGTACCTCCAGCTTTTTTGTCCCTGCTGCCTCTTGCCCATAAACTATTAATACAAGACAATATATTCCTAACAGTTAAAATGCCTCTTTATTTTTCAGATGTAAAAGCAGTGTCCTTTCCTCACCCTTCATCCTCCCGTTGTACCAAAACAAAACAAAGGCCAGTGGGACCGGAGTGTGTGAATTCCACTGGCTCCCTCCTCAGCCATTCACCCCCGTCCCTCACGCCGGGAGGTGAACACTGTCCACACATCACTTGAGACAAGAACAATATAACACAATCTGTTTTCAAATTTTCTAAATATTTCCCAGCTTCCATTGCAGGCTGTTGTCTCCACGCTGTAAATTCGTGCCAAGAACTCCCCAACAGCATTCTCCTCTGCCTTCCCAAATCACTTGGAGAGTAAACAAACCTTTCCCTGAGTCATTGATTTTTGCAAGAAAGCATTTTTATTTATTAAAAATGAAGGGGGACCGGCTAGAATGCACAATTCACTGCTCACAGCTCTTCGGTGAAAGCCACAAGTAAGATCTTTGACAACACAGAGATGCCTTCACTCCTGTGTATTTCCACCTGTGAGCAGGATTTCTCCCTGCGCAGCTGTCAGGGTATGGCCGTGCTGGGGAGGAAACAACTATCTGGCAGTTTTCTACCCTCTCCTGGCCCATAAGGCCCCGGGACCTCTTGTTCAATCTATAACTGGTTTTTATGGCCTTAATGAAATGTTTTTGAGGTAACAAACAGTGAACACAGTGTAGGTGCACAGAATAATATGATGATCTGTATTGCAGTGGGCTATACTGAATGGCTCAGCCTAGTTGGGAATGTGTTAAATTAGTACTGGAACTATTTAGCGGGTACTAGAATTAATTAGGAGGATTTTTTCTTTATTTAGAATAAAAAATTGTAAGCTATCTAGCATCTAATCATTAAGTTGGACCATAGAAATTTTCAGGACACATCATCAGAAGTACTTAAAATGATTTCAGTAAGGGCTAGTACTTGTCTGTGAGGTCCTATACTCATGAGGTTGTATACTTGTGATAGAAGCAAAAGTATGCCTTGCTCTGTATGTGTGCACTTTTACCTGGACATGACTACATTTTGAGCAGGCATAATCCTTGATAGACTTCATTTATTTCCCCACTGTTCTGGCAATGTAGTCCATTTGTATTTCTATTTTATCATCTGGCTCATATCACCATCACTTTCTACTTTTTTTAAGTGCTATTGGAGGAAATGTCCTACCATTTGGTGTTTGTTTTTCAGCTCTCCCACTCTTCACTGAGCTGTTCCAATACAGAAGGCACGATCCAGTGACTAAAGCAAAGAAAGGGGTTTAATAGAGAGTGGTTCTGTTTCTCAACAGGACATCAGTAGCTGTCATGTAAAACAAGCAAACAACTTTTTCAGTTCCTTGTGCCATGATGTAAAACAGTACATCTGCACTGGGGTGTGACTCAGTCTGCAGGTGTGCAGCATCAGGCAAATAGAGTGAGTTTCCTCTCATTCCATTCAAAAGCTTGTGTACCTGAAAGATTGTCTGACCTTTTAACCCTAGCTTTATCACTTGGTTTAAAACATAAAGAAGTCAGTATTCTTTCTGGGGTGTGGAGAGCTTGTATTTTCCACAGATCTGAAAACCAGCTTGCCACTACCTCATGCCTGAAACCTGAAAATCTGTGTCAATATGTCCTAATTTCGGCACCCAGATTGAGAGGCATCCAAGTTAAACGGCATCTAATAATTCTGACAGTTAGTCCAATTGCATAACAGAAATAGACTACCACAAAGCTTAGTCTTTCATCCTTACAAAAATGTGTCAGGGTGCTTGTATATAGCTGATGTATTGATACGAAACATCATCCCTATTTCTGTGGAATAGCTGTTTTGCAAAATTGTCTACTACAAAATTAAATCACTGAGCTTTGCGTGTTTGTTTGTTGGCTGGCTGTTTGCCTGATCCAGGTGGAAGCAAAATAGTATTTCTGCCTGCTTTGGACAGAGCTTGGGGTAAAGGCTGATAGAGCCTGAATCTGCATATGCATTGACATGATCTGGTTTGAGCTGGAGATACTTCTTCATCCTGAAGTTCTCTGTCACTGTTCATGGCATGTGTTTCACTCCAAGAAGGCCTATTTCTAATGTTCATAAACAAGAAAATTTCACTGTGACTATCTGCAAAGGTATATGAAGAGTGATAGGAAATGCTGTTATTTTACCTCAGGGAAATCTGAAGACCACCAAGCAGGCAAGTAAGGCAAGACATGGCAGGAGAAGCAGAACATGTTTACGATAACTTCTGGGTGTGTGACCAAGGAAAGGATCCATTCACCACCTCTGCACAATTTGAAATCTATCCCAGTCTCTGGTGATCCAGAGCATCAAGTGTACTGAAGATACGTTGCAGACCCAAGTCTGCTTGTTCAGGCAGTCTGGATGGATCAGAGGCAGGCCCAGGATTAACCACAGGTCTCCCAGAATGCATGGCAGTCATTTCCAGATGTAATTTGCTTTCTTGGACTCAGGGGATGCTGCCATCTCTTAAGTGTTTGAACTCAGGCTGTGAGTTGTAGGTGCATGACTTGGGAAGATTTGGGTCAAAGAAAGCCTGAAATGTGGGCAAAAAGTCCACATGCTCTTCAGACATGAGGAGCAAAAACTTTATTTCTGTACTTGAATCTGCTCTCATTTCCACTTACCAGTGTGTGATGGCCTTTTAGCAGCATTCACTTCAGGTTTCTCCCTCAGTATGATCTAAAACAGGGCTGTTGGCTCTCTGGGCCGTGAAAGCAATTCCTTTTGAGGCACTCTACTGCTAAACCTGCTCAATAGCTCTCAAGAGGAGTGTGAAGACTGTTTTTACAGCTGAATATGGTGCATGGGTTGAAATGCGGGCCTTTCATCTTAGAGGTTCCCTACCACAGGTTTTTGTTATGAAGAACAAGGTCAAGTCTTCCAAAGTTTAGTGCTACATGGCCAAGAGTTTACATAGGGCTGTAGAAAAACAAAGGAATCTACAATATTATAAAAGCAGAACCTGTACTTTTTATATAACGAGCTAAAGTAAATGTATTGCTGTTTAACAGCTGATTTGGAAAGTCCTTCTCACTGTTTCTGTAGACTTAAAGCCCAAAGCCCAGGAGTATGAAGACTTTTTGAAGAAACTAAACAACTCTAACCGTGGTGGACAGTTTCTTGCAGATGATGAACTGACTGTTTAGAATAGTTCCTGTGTTGCAGGAGTATTTGCTTCTCTGTTTTCCATCTCCTGCAAGCAAATTGCCTGTCCGGAGCTGGGACAGTCCTGTCAGGGAGTGATCAATATGCTGCCACATACCATCTGCAGTTCTGGAATTTGCTTCTCCCACCCACACCATGGTGGTTTCACAATGTGCTTTCTTGTACTGTAGCAGGGACAGCCTCCTCAGGACATGTTTTTCTTAGTCACATGGATTTGTCAGCCTTTTTTCCTAATCAAATGAGCTTTTCATTGTGTAGTCAGCATTGGATAAGCACAAGGGCTCGCAGATGACTCTTCAAGGAGACTTTCAGTGCATTTGACTTACTGCTTATGATATCTTTCCTAGAAGCATATCTTACTTCACCACTTAGACTGAGCAGTAGTTCCCTGGCACCTGTCCTGGGTGAAAATGACAATGTGATCCTTTATCAGCAATGAGCAGTATTTCGTGTGAATATTTGTGCTGCAAAACTGCACTGCCAAAGGACTGTGCAGGGGTGGATAGACTGGGAAAATCTGTGGGACAGCATGAGGAATTAGCATGTGGGCAGTGTGGCCCACTTATTTGTTGGAGAGACCTGACAGGATCTGGTCCTGTCAGACAGAGCCTGAGCTTACAGGGACCAGTAGAGCTCTGCTACATTCAGTGGCACTACAGCAGTTTATGAATCATGACTTGTTTTTCTTTTTTAGTATCCTGCTCCCTGGTGACCACCCTGACTCGCCAATCCTTTTCCTGAGGGTGCATTTCCTAGCTGTTAAACATCAAATTATCCAGACTAAAAAAACCTGCCAGTAAGGCTTTGGTTTGCATTGCTGTTGGTAGTTAATGAGCAATGGTATGTGGCTGCGCCATCCTCAGGGGCTTCATCTCCTCATCATGTTAATGGTTAGTTATATCACAGAGACACATTAAATGGAGACTACTCCTTCTTGAAAAATTGCTCTCTCCCCTAAAACAGAGGATCTGTCTGAGAAGAGAAGCACTTTGTAAGGCTGGTCGAATTCTTCAAAAGATCTTGAATTTTGGGAGGACTATAACACAACATTCTACTTAGTTAGTGTCATGTGGGGACAGTCACCATGTCCTGGGGACTGCCAGACTTCTGGCACAGATGGCTTCAGTCTGTGAGAAACCACCTTGCTGCTGGTATCGTGACCCACAGCTGGTGAGCCTGACCTCTCCAGAGTGGGAGCATGAAGTGCAGCACAGTCTGCTTGTTGGGCTGCCTGAGGAAGATTGTTCAAAGCTGGAGGCATTCACTGCTACTCTGTGCTCTGTAGTCTGGGCATGTGCTAAATAGCTGGAATAGCTAGAAGAATACTCAGAAGAGGGAACCCGAGGTAACAAGAAGACAATGCTGGTCAGATACACTGTTTTTAACCGGTTTCAGTCAGTTTTTCCCACTTCTCCACTAAAATTCTCTTTGGAAAAAAAAAACACCCAACCCCAAATTTTTTTTTAGTTCTCCTTCTGTTTTTGTGATTACAAATAAAAATGTAAGCATGCATGTGGTCCTCTTCTGCCTGAAAATTTTCTTCATAGCTCTATTGAACTGGGTTCTTCCAAACACAAAGTCTTTTCAGAAATATCTTTTGCCACTGATGTTTCCCATCAGACTTCTGCAGGCATTCAAAGAGTGAGTGTGTAAATAAAGGAGAGAAATAACAATGCCAAACAATGCTGAATTGCTGGAGGCCACGGGTTAAAAAGAGAAGGGTTTTGACAGCTAATTGAAATGTAAGTGGTATCTTTCTGGTATGCTACTTTGCCATTTGTTCTCTCTTCACTAGTATTTAACAGGGCTTTACTGATTACTGTGGCAGATTTGTACTGCAAATGGTATCTGAAGGTTATTTTGTCCCATAATCAGTGGCTATATATATTTCGTATCTGTCTATCTTATATATTTCACAAATCAATGACTGGGAAAATCATGTCCTGGCATAGCTGTCTGTAAAGGTGGAATAGCATTAGTTATTTTTTAAATAATAAATTGCAATATCAGAGTAAATTCTTCACCTAGATATGGAAAAAAACACCATTACTGCTGCATGACCAGCATGTCTGAATCTAGAGATGAACTCAGCTTCACAAGTCTTATAAGTTCCCTCCGAGCCTGCAGCCAGGTCAGCCTTCTCTGCCCTTCTAGAGTGAGAGTACTTCAAGTCTTATCTGTGGAAAGTCTCTTTCAGATTCATCTGGCAGCTGCAGATCTCTTCCGGCTCAGGTTTTTCAGATTCCCATCTGCAGGGAGCATCATAAGGTCCCACGTGTCCTCTTGCTTCCCTGTCTCAGTCCCACGTGGGGCTGTTTCCCTCTGGGGTTTGGACCACTTGTGCATTGAAAAGCTCATTTCCCAACTGTGCACATGCCTCTAAGACTTTTGCTTATTAGCTAAGATTTTTAGTTAAAAGGGGAGGATTTATGAACCTGATAGAATCTGACAAAATGTATATCTTCCGCACAGTTCATTTCTTATCAACCACAGTTCATTCCTTATGAACAAAACCATTCCTATAACTGTTAATTTGCAATTTTCAGCATATTTCCCTCCTCATTTTTCCTTTCTTATGCTGTTGCCAGAGCTTCTTGTGTCAATCTGAGCTTTGGCAACAAAGTCCACTTCCATACTCCATGATACTCTTGATTTTATAAGCATATGAAACATCACATCCATACCATGAAGAGTGGCAGGCTGCCATGCTGGTCCATTCAGTCTCCAAACTGAGTTTGCCACGCAGTTCCACGGGGCATGTAAAACCACATCTGTGCCATTTCCTCTCTGACAGCCACGCTATTGCCTGTGGGGCTGGAGGGCTACAGGTGCATTTCCTCCATCACAAGTTTGTAACGCTACTTCTCTTGATTTTGCCAGAATTTTGTACACCAGTGCTGGCAACTTTATCAAACAGAAGTGAAGTCTCACTGGAATGTGGGATCAGGCTTGTTTTTCTGTTGCGCTCCAATCTTGTTAGTCATAAACTCCTGGCGTAGTTTGCCATAATTCTGCCTGAAATCGATGTCAGCTATAGTTAAATGAATTACCTCACTTTTTGTTTTAGTAAAAAATAAAACATTGACATGCTTCTGAAATTTTCACTCGTAACTGAAAATTTCTCAACAGCTAACACCTCATCCATCACTTTTGGCACTCCTTCGTATGAATTGTCTCGATCTACTCATCCTTTTCTGTCCAATTAAAATTCTATAATGTTCTTCCTACTTGGTTGCAAATTAACTGGAAGTATTTCATCATCATCAGTCATCTTGTTCTTAATTTTCCTCAAATTAGCTATTTGAAAACAGAAGTGTGAACACTATTGATTGGGACTTTCTCTGATTTCCTTTAATTCAGTCACGATTCCTGCTTATGAAGCAAGGGTAAGTTGTACAGGGGGAGATGACCTGTTTATCCATATGTTGTTCCCAGGAAATTGTTTTCTCCAGATTCAGTACTCATTATATTCATATTGCTATAATAAGGTCAGTAGCAGTCTGTGTTCAGGTTAGAAAGTTGTCATCTAAGGTTTTAGGAAAATAGACTCATATTTCACTAATGGCTGCATGCTATTCAATAACATACTCTGAATTTTCTGATTCATTTCATTATAGACAGGCACATAAGAAGTGATTTCTCCTTTTGGCCTGTCTTAGCACACAGGACCCTGCCTGAACCCTGTACATCAAGATATTGTTCAACACTAATACTCATGGTTTGAGACCATGCCTGAAATGGATCTCTGTGTGTGTGTTTTAGAGCACTAGGAACAACCAGTAATGGTAAAAGTAAGGAATATGGTACCACATGAGGTGATCTTTCTCAGCTGGTATTTTTCAGCTCTTCATTTTGCCCCTCATCTCCCAGTGTGTTTTTTTCCCAGACTTTCAGTCCTTCTTATACATATTCCCTCTGCTTTTTCTAGTCCATCAGTCTCATACAGTGCTGGACATTTTAGAGTGGGCTTTTAGAGCTCACTTCTGCTGGGAGCACTTGCTGCCCCTCTCTCTCCACATGTGGGAGCTCCCTAAACTCTTGGGAAATACTGCACTAACCAGCAGCCCAAGGCCACAGGTAGGCTGCAGTGGGCAACCTGGACACTTAACACAGGGCATCAAATGCCATCTGCAAGTGGGAAATGTAAAACATGTTGGTGTTCATTCCTTAGCTATAAATAATAACAAATTCCTTCAAAATCTAAGTATATCCTCTCTGTCATTGTTCTTTATTTCCACTGCAAATAACTTGCAACAATAAAAATGAAGGGATGCCAAATTTGTGTGGCTCTTCAAAGTAAATTCTTTACTTGACATGAAATTCAGTTGAAAAGCCTGACCCTCCTCCCCAGCATTTTTGCAGGCCAGATGGGTTGCTGCTGTCCCTCAGCATGGAGCCATCCTTAGGGTGTGATGCTCCTTTTTCCTCATGAATCTGAAAGAAAGGGATGAGAAACTTTATGTTTCCCTCCTGTCTTGCAGAAATTGTCCCTGCTATCTCCTCTGGGTGGAGTCCCTTAAGGCCATATACATGATGATCTGTTCGCTGTCGTTCGCTAATATCCTACTCTCCAGAGCCATTCAGTCATTGCTGACTTTCCTTACAGTTCTGTCTCCAGGTTCCTCAGACTTTTCTTCCTTTCTCACTAACAAGCGTTCATTATTTCTCCCTTAAGCTTCCCAGTATCCCACGGTGGATTTTTTGCAACTTTTAATTTCCCAGGGGGGATATGAAAGGTCTACAAGTAAAACTCTTTGCTTGCTCTTATCCAGGAGATTACAGAGGGGAATCGGATAAAAGCAGGGGTTGAATACTCAGTGCTTTGCCATTGTCAGCAGCAATGCACTTTTGGTAGAAAATGCCATTATCCTTATGCAGTGGGGTTTTAAAAACTTTTAAAAGGCATAAAAAATTGAGGAATCAAATTCTTTGGGCATCACTCTCTGCTGCCCTGAAGTTACTTTTCATTTCACTGGAGGCAGAGGAAGGAAATAGAGTGGCTGGATCCCTGAACTTCCATAAAATATTCAACAAAGAGAGACCATCCTTATCGCATACCTGTTTCCCCCTCATTGTGAGAGCGGGAGGGGGATGTGGAGGACATGCCTACCCATCAGCAGCATAATGAGGTGAAACAGGCTGGTTTGGTCTGCTGCTGTTCCAAGGCTGTGCAGCAGGAAGCTGGAATTCACACTGACATCTCAGTTCCTCTGGCCTTTTTAAAATTGATAATTGTGAACATCATCCACACTAATTATTTTTGAGAAGTTGCAGTCGGTATCCTTATAAGAACGTTGGACTGTGTTCACAATTAAGGATTGCCCAGAGGATAAAGCTGGCTTCTTCTTTTTCAACAACACTGATTGAATTCTGATAAAACACATTTTTCCTTGTTTCTTTTGATGTACCCTTGTGCTATGACATGAATAAACTACACAGTGGGGAGTAAATGAGAAAATTTCATACTGATGACCATGTCTGTGCTTTAGCTTTCCTTGTTTTGCTTCACTGTGTTTCCTTCTCTAAATGAGTATATACAGTTACACATCTCTGCTCTCTCACAGTATAAAATACCCCTTCTTTTCCAGATGAAATTTTCTTGTCCCACAAAGCTGATCTTCATTCTTCTTTTTGGAAAGGCCTTGAGAAATGCAGAATTGTGCTTAGAAATCCAGAGATGGTAGATGAATACTGTTAAGTGTCTCTCTCAAGTCATTATACTTGTACCTGTAACCAGAAAAGTTGGAAGTTAACCTCACAATTTCACTGCCAGCCCCTTTACATACTTTCACACTTTCCTCTATTAAATGTTACTGATTTCAGGTTGCATTTCATAATAACCATTTTGCCAGGGACTGAACTGGGTAACTGTGGAAACCAGCTCTGAGCTCCTGCTGGGAACAAGAATGTGCTGGTCGCAGGCCAGAGCGCTTAAATTGCTGTGAAGATCCTGCACATCCTCCTCACGAGCCTCAAGGAGGCCATGCCGTGCTCAGTGATGGATTGACTCTGTGCCTGGTGTGCTCCTGCTGCCACCAGACAGCCACAGCTGAGCTTTGCTGTGTGTTTCCAGTCGGTGAGGGAAGGAGAAGCCAGACCAGTTTGGATGGCCCAAAAGAAGGAGAGCATTGCCATTTGAGAGACTGGTATATTAGTATCAAGCGTAGTCTGGAGCCTTGTGGCATTTTTAATTTTATTTCTGCTCATGCTAGGTGGGAAGACTCAGATTGAACCTCTGCACGTAACATGCATGCCAAGGACTCTGGTTACCCTGCTCTTGTTTCTAGCCTGACAGTGAGTCTCTCTGCTGCGGTTCCAAGCTTCTGTTACCACTCTGTGCTCGTGTGCAGAGCACGACATGGTGTCTTCAGCAGGGAAGTGGACAAATGACTGCAGGAGCATGGCAAGGCTTCACTCATTCATATTTGCAAATGGCTTTGATTATTTCTCAAGCAAAATAATGACATAAAGATAAATACTGTTAATAGTCAAAAGAGGCACTCACCTTTATAACACAATTAATAAACAAAATGTTCTAGTTTAATTACTCTATACTGCATGTTAGAGGCATATATGTCTTACTGATAGTTTAATCAGGTTACCCACCAAACAATCTTCTGTGACCATAGTTAATTGCATAAAAATTTAAAATTCGCAAAATCAGGTTTTGGGATTAAAATACAAAACTGTCAGTCATGTCTCTGAGGACTGTTTTTTTCTGTAACTGTGGCTTGAAGGATTTCAAAAGCTTCTTTTCTTACTTAGCTTGATTGGTGAACCTAATGGTCATTTTGAGTTTTTTTGTCTTATGCTTGATTATTTCTAAACTCGCAGATGGTTCCAGGAAAACCAGTTTCCTTGAAACAAAGTGCCTCAGTAACAATATTTGATCATAGGAAACGGTAGAAAACTTATGGGTTTGAAGCAGAACTGATTTTCTTTCCAGTTCTTTTTAAGCCAAACATTGCACATTAAAAATGAATCCATGAAATTTCAACTGTTCCTGTGGGACTGGAATTTTAACTAAAGGAAAAACATTTCTGTAATACCTGCTCAATCATAACACAGTTCAGTGACCCGCTTATTATCAGGTTAACTATCCTTATGCTTCCTTATCTCTTTGAAGGGCAATCTTCTGTGAAAGTCAGCCATGCACTGGAAGCTGGCAGCTTTCTCACTCTTGGGAGGGGGAACCAGGCTCTAGCAGCCACTGCCTGCCAGCTGCCAGCCAGAGGCACAGCATCCCATACGGCATCACCTACAGAAATGCATATCCACACGCACACATACATATGCATATATATAAATATATGCATATGTATCTCATAGGATTCCTTTCATAAGGCTCCTGCTCTGAGGCTGTGCCTTTTGATAGAAATTCAGCTCCTCTCAGTTTGGTTGCAAGCATTCCAATCCATGTCACCAGAGCAGAGTGATGTTGTGGGTGACATCGCTGTGTGAGCATCATTTTGCTTTCTCCGCCCCTCCAGCACGCCTCTGATGTGATACACGTCAGGCAGGGAAGGTGCAATGTTCTGGAAGATCCCTGCAATCACAAACGTGATATATAGAGGCCTCCCACAGAGAAACTAAAATATCTCTGTTAGCTCATTGCTGGGGATTGCACTTGCAATAGTAAATTCAGAATGAGAATCAGAAGCAGCCCAAAGAGTGGATTTCTCCTCACAGGGTGTGCTCAGGAAGTGGCAGTGGTAGAGAAATGCTGCAGTGTTACACTTTATTGTACACCTTTGTCTTACAAGCTCACTAAGAGAGCTGCTCTATGACATAGTTTTAAAGACTTTCTGTTGTCTGCATTATCACAGATTTGCTGCTTATATCAGTAGGAGTATGAAAATCCCATCATTTGTCATAGCTGACATTTACCATAAAATGATGTAGCAGATCCATAAGAAAACCAGCATCTGGGCTTACATCTCTTCCCCTCTGACGAGGCACATGCTCATTTTTAAGGATCTTTGCCATAGTGTTGGTGGATCATGCCTCCTCCAAGGCTGAAGATTGATCACCCCTAATGCAAAGGCTGAGCACTGAGAGCTGCAGAGTTTTTCTGATGCCAGATGACTTTATGAGAAGCTGTAGAGAGATGGCAGCACTCAGGAAAAGACCCAGGCATTTCACAATTATATTTGCAATACAGGTGTATTTTGACAACTAAAGAAGCCCTGGACATGCTCTGGCTCCCTTCTGCCATGCAGAGACTCTGAGGCATAAGGTTGAGGGGTCACAACAATGTCTCCTTTTAACACTGAGCTAGGACGTAACTGCGGAGAGCACATGGTCCCATCCTGGGAAGTGCACATTCATCCCACATATCTTATATAGATTGCCCATAAAAACTTTCGTCTGAGCTATATTATTTACTTCCATGTCCATGATGAATCGTACCTACAGTACATTCTGACATGGTTTATATTAGAAGGTGTGCAAACACGCTGCCATTTATTCATTGGTCTGGCTGACAGGCCTGGGTGTGAGCAAAACAGAAGAGCCTCCATTGTAACTTAGACAAAGCCATCAGTAGCCAAGACTAATCTGTGTGCAGTTTAATGCTGTGGCAGAAGACTGTGTTGTAGATGTGGTTTTAGGAAGGTTATCTGGAATCTTATGAGCACTGCTAGCAACTGGGAACCGAATTTCAATTCTGCCCCCTGAGTTTGGGAAGATATCAAGGTTTTCAATGTCTGATTCACATTTTGGTTAACCATCTATTTTTGGATGTGTCTCTTCTCACTTGAAATTATGTGGATTAAGAATTTTTTTTTTCTCATTTTTGGGAGTACTCTCTCATCAAAACTAGCTCTTTCATAATTTCCTGGTAGCTTTGGGGGCTGCCACTGTGGTGGGAAAAGCAATAGTCAGGATGGTTATGATGTTCTTCAGAGAATGTGCCCTTCTTAGGCAAGGAGTACTGTATGGGTGGTAAGACACTCTCTGTTACTGTATTTGGTGGATTCATGTCACTCTCATACTCACAGGAACATATAGGGAGGCTCAACAAGATCCTCAGAGGACAGCTGCTGTGAAAATTATTAGTGTGTGGAATTAGAATCAATTGGACTCTGAACCCTGCCTCATACTGCCCTGTGTCTGGCAGATTGTGTAAGTACATGAAAGGCTTTTTGTCCATCTATAACTGTAGTCATTAACCAAGGGACGGGCAATTACGGTAAGCAACATAATAATCTTAAATTCCAGAGATGATTGCATATGACACTAGAGAAACTGGGGATTATCCAGTGTTTGTCTAATGGAAAACAGACCACTGAGGTAGCAGTGAAACACAAAAAGAAGCCTTTATGCAAAACCAGCTGTTATGTTTCATGCAAACCTAGGCAACAGTGACCGTCTTACCCATGTTTCTCATAGCTGCTCTTGGTTTCATAGATTCTACTCACTGCACACAGTGGAATTGATGGTTTCCCTTAGACATACATGTCTGCCTTTCATCATTAAAAACTCCTTGTTTTTAAAAGAAGACAGTAGAAGCTGTTCTGATTTTTCCTTTGAATTAACACTCTTACATGAAAACTGCTTTATAGTAGCCCAGATATCAAGTTAGCAGTGGATGCCTCTGCAAAGTGCTTTTATATAATGCTTACACCGGTGCAGCTCTCTGCTAGGAAGGCAGACTTCCAAGGAGAACTGTAACACAGGGGGATCAGAGCACAGAACGATGATGTAAATGTTTCTTAATTGAATTCAGTTTCTCAAGGCACTGCAATCATTTGTTATTTATGAAAGGATGAAATGCACTTCCATGCTATTTGCATATACATTTGGTCATCCTCTCTTCTAGGATAGGAGAGTATATATAATCTCTCTCCTTTATTAAAGGGTGACATCTGCTACAATGTCACCTAGACCCACTAAGCAGGCTCAAAGCTGGCATCAGGGAATGACAGTGTTGACAGCAACTGCTGAGCATGAGGGTAAGACGTGAAGCTGGCTCAGAATGAAGAGGTTGAGATATGTGAGGGGGGGTCACAGGACCCCAGCAAGGGAACATCTGGACCTGGATTAAAGGAACATCACAATTACTCAGCACAATTTAAATGAACCATTAAAAGCCAGCATGGAAATAAAAGGTAAAAGTGCTCTGTGGAAAAATGAATCTTTCATGCCGCTACTCTTGTTGGACTCCAAAAGTGCTGCCTGGTCAGCCCTAGGAGGTGGCTTGGGTGGGTGTTGGGGAATGGGCAGGTGAGGCAGCACGGAGCTCTCTAATCTGCTGTTCAAGAAGTGAGGTTAGTGACTGCAGTGTAGGCATAGCACTGTTTTAATTGGCAAAGGTAGGAGATGTTCACAAGTGCTCTGCGAAACCTGTGATCAACTTTGGTATAGAAAATTTTTACCATTCACTATACTTCAGTGAAAATCCTGCCTCCTTATTTTGAAGTTTAAACTTCCCTGCACCAATTGCCAAAGTGTTATTATCCATCTGTAATATATGGACCAGCAGAAGTCATCAGAGGAATTTCAGGGCAAGTGAATGTTATGCCAGCTGAAGTAATCTTGCTTTTTTTTTTTAGAGAGAGGATTTCATCTTAACAGGATGAATAATATAATGAATCTCTTGGCTTGCTACCAATCAGAACAGTGAAATTTCATAATCTATCACTATTTTGGAAGGTGAATGACAGCACCAGATGTACAACATTGGTGACTCAGATCTTAGGAAAGTAATTAATAATGTTAGCTGAACAATTTAAAACCTGGTGTTAAGAGATGCTCAAAAGACAATAGCAAAATTCCTCACAATAGAGGCTCAGAGAATTGAAATAACTATTGACAGATGAACTCTGCTCCAGGGGCCTCTTGAAAATGTCTGTAACAAATAGTGGGCCCCATAGCAAAACTTTTAGGAAATACAATATTATGTTAGACATAATATTGCCCAAGACTTTGGCTCATTTACAAGTACTGGAGCATTACAAATAATACCTGGAGGTCAGATTCATTCCCTTTTTCATGAAGTATATAGCTCAGGAAGTTCAGCAGTATGAAACTAAACAGTTCTATTGATAGACCTGACTGAATAGAACCTACGGTTACTGTGAAGTTGCTTCTTCTTTAATGTAGTAAAGCACTGGTTATTGATCAGTTAACACTACCATACATCTGCCCCTTGAAATTACCCTCTAGCTACTTCCCTGACCTATGAATATCAACTTTGTACTGTCAGAAGAGAATTAAGAGAGCAGACAACTGAGAAGTTCTCTTTGAAAAAAGTGCCATCCTATGCCACTGCATAGGACCAACAGCTGAAAAAGTTTGGGCCTGGCTTCAGAAGGGGTGTCTACAACCTCCTGTGTCTAAGAAGTAAGTCCTCAGAGTCAGTGGCATTGGCCACCAAGACAAGAAGATGCACGTACAGAGCTGATACTTCAGCTGAGAGAGGTAATGCTGTCAACTTCAAAGTGTAGGTACAAGTTGTGTCAGAAACCTTCCCATTGAAGACATCAGAATTCAGATACATCTGAAATTAAAATTGGTAATTAAATCTCTGGAAATTAAAGTTTCTGCAACTTCTCAGATTTGCATCTCCACGAAAAAGAAGCCAGCTTTGGTATTAGGGAGCTGATTATTTTAAAGGACTTTCAGTTGAATGAAGCCTTTATGGACTAGGGTAGTCTGTGTAGCCAGGAGCAGAGCTGGGTACACAGAGGTGTATCCCCAGAGCAGAGTTGAGCCTGAGCACAAATAAGGGATTGATGTAAGTCCTCAGATGAATGAAAAGCATGCAGAACTTTCTGAATTAAAAAAAAAAAAAAAAAGAAGTAAAAAGGAAAAGAAGAAGAAAAAAGGAAAAGAAGAAGAAAAAAATTGGGTCAATGAAAAAAAGTTATCTAGGCTACGAGAAGGGATAAGCGCGGGGAATTAGACAGGCTGGGGAAGATATGCACATGTGACCCAGTCCTGTATGACAAACTCTGCAGCTGCTATTATTGGAAATGAGCTATCAGTGTAACAAATGCCATGAGCAAGGCAAGGAAGAGAGGTTTCTGAAAAAAATTTTTCAGCAACAACTTGCACAGATTTTTTTGTTGGCTGTATTTTTTGATGTGTCCATTTGCAGTTTCTAAATTCACCCCTCCCTTGCATTCAGAATTTCATCAAGAGTTTTCATCTGAAGGCACCTGCAGTCTGTCACCACACTATTAAGCAGGTGTTGAGAGGTGGTGGCGTGTGAAGTATGCAACACAAAGGTGAACAGAGATAAAACTTTAGTAAATTGCTCTAAAAGGCAGTTAGAGAAAGATCTGTGAGAAACAGCATTATGTGAAAAAGTAGAGCATATATAAAACAATCTCCAATATCCTAAAAAAAATCCTTTTACTTCTCTACTGCTTACCTATCAGATGTTCTCTTGCTTGAAAAGATATTTATAGTGCTATTTAATACATTTAACTGGTGGTCCTATGGCCTATAATTGCCTCCTGAGAGAAAGTGGTTGTACAGGTTTCATAATAGCAGTTTAAGGTAAAACCAAAGCAGTTTCTTGATTTGCTTTTTAGTTTTGTCTTCTTTTTGGCGGGGGGGGGGGGG